>RAKG01000015.1:600000-803527 GCA_009802275.1 Neurospora sp. CHS-2018a | reverse complement strand
AAAAAAAGAAAAAAAAAGAAAGAAAAAAAAAAAAAAAAAAAAGTCAGAGATTACCTCTAAGAGTAGGCTTCTAGAAACCCTTAACCTTCCAAAAATTAGAAGATAAGGTACCTAGAAGACTACCTATATTATTTTGCTTATAGGGCGTTAAACATTGGATGTCAAATCAACATTGGAAGTTTTAGTCTAATCCAATGTTTTGTTTACATTCAATCCTGGACCCAACATCCAATGTTATAAGGTGCAGATTCCCAGTACGGTATGAGCGGACACTTGTCCACCTCTGTTTTGGACTATGACTTGTCCATTGCTTGCCTTTGTCCATGTGTGTTTGGTGAACTCCTGAGAAGCTTCTACTACCTTTCAGGGAATTAAGGCAGAATTTTCCGGGCTGTTGCCCGAAGTGACTGGAAGAAAGGGACAAAAGCAACCGTGGGTATTTTAACTCCCAACCATCACGGTCCCAGACACTTGGCCTAGACGCTAGACGTTCCACTATTGACCATTGCTTTTCAAAATCGCCTCGAACATCATAAACTCAGATCCAGAGCCTTCAGCTATCCCTATCGTAAGCCCCCTCTCCTCCCTCCCATGATCCCAACAGCCATCAAACCCCCGTCACTAACCCCTCAACCCACCCAGAGCCTTCTTCCCAGAACTCCATCACCACCAGGCCTTACAGACACCTCTTGGGCCCCAGGAAAGCACGATCCAGAAGACAAAGCCCTCGCCCTCATCCCCATCCCCCCTCTAACCCGGGACCTCTCCAACTATAACCAATGGCTACACGCTCTCTGGTTCCACATCGTCTACCACCGACTGGTCGGCTTCATCCTGCCGAGCAACGAAGGGCCAGTCAGATACCGAGAGTGTCCGGAAGCAGAAGACAAACATAATTGGGATCGTAGACATCTGCATACGTATGCGATTGTGTTTTCGAGCATTGGAAGAGAGGTCTTGGAAGATATGGCGCTGGATCGAGGCCTGAGGTTCGATCCGTTTGATGATCGCGACTATTGGGCGCATGAGCTTATGCACAAGGTGGAGGTGTATAAGGAGTTGATTGAGGAGAGGATGGCGGGCGACTCGGATGAGTCGGACGACGACGTGGTGCCGCCTGTTGAGGACGAGTTTCTGGCCGAGTTGAGGATGTGGACGTCGATTGATGGGGTGTTTGATTGAAGACTGATGAAGATGAGCGGGGACGTTGGGGAATGTTTGGCCTACTAGGGCTTGATGCCGCACTGTTCTGGTAGTCCATCTTAGAAACCACACATGGGGACTCGCGCACCACCAGCTGACACGTGATTCGAGCCGTGACGGGAGGGTTGACGCCCGGAGGTTAATGCCTGACGGGAAACTTTTACAGGATGGTAGGTTGTTATTATTGTTATTGTATTTAACGTCTACTTCCGCCTCCCTAAGGGTATGAGACGTGCGATAGCGGCGCCGTCCTAATTTAATTTAGTTTACAGAAGTACGTGACCCTTAAGCAAATCTTTTCTAACTAGAAACTATATAAATCCGTACGCAAATTAGGGCTAATAACTATTATATCCTACGGTGCCTATTACGTTAAACGCAGTATACCGCTAAAAGTTGTAATAATGTAGAAAATAAGATAAAGGATTCCTAAAATAGAAAGAAAAATAAATTATTCCTCCTCTTTATCTCCCTCCCCCTCGTCTTCCTCTAATATTTCCTCCCGCCGTTATAAATATTGATATTACTAATCTAGCGTAGCGTTAATAATCTCTATTGTATATTTAGGCCCGATTTCTAAGCCTTTATCTTTAAGGAAGCGGCTTTAATTGTCCGTTATACCCCCTTCCTCCGTATATTTTTACTAGAATATTCGTTGCTAATCTTTTTTAGTATAAGTTTAATCGAAGAATTTGGAAGTTTATATTTTGGCGATAAAAAGGCGCTAGTTAATGCCTAGCGTAAAGGTAATATTTTCTTATTTTATAGAATTACTAATAAGTAGTAATATTATATAGGTTTTCGTATAGTAGAAGGGATGCGCTAGGGTCTTTTATTTACTATACGAATAAGTTAATAAATAGTCTTCGTATTTAAAACGTTTATAGTATTCTTTAAAATCGCTATATTTAATACGGGTAATTAGAAGGTAGTATAATAACGGGCGGTCGAATTCCTTTAACTCTTCTATAGGCCTAATATTAGTTTTAAGGTAGTAATTAATATAAGATTCCGGTTTATTCTCTATCTACTAAGTTTTAAAAGCCTTTTTAATTTCCCGTTTAACTAGTTTTTTAGAATAGGTAAGTATGGCTACCTTATTTATTATTTCGCCGTTTTTAGCGCTAACTTTTACTAGCTTATTAGCGATTTCGTTACTTATAATACCTATATATTTAAATACTTATTTAATGCTTATTAAGTTTTGGCCGTAGTTCCGTTGGATTTATTAGAATTTTAGGAAGGCTATTTATAAAGACGGCGTTGGGGTGCCCCGGAGGCCTTGGATAACGGCCGTATTATCGAAATAAATTGTAATTTTGGGCGTTATAACGCTTATTAGCGCTATTACGGCCTTAAGGCTATACTGAATACCCTTTGCCTTAATATTAAAGACCTTTACTTATATTAATTGGCCGTAGCCTCTATTAATCTCTTCCCTACTTTAGAAAATAATGTATCCGAATTTAATATATTCGTTACCGGGTTCGTCGTTATCTTCCTCTTTATATTCTTAGCGAGCGATTTATTTCCTTATTATAGAACTATTATTATAAATAATAATTTTAGAAGGATTTAGCTATTCTAGCTAATTAGTAAAGTCCTTAGCTATTTACCTTTTAGAGGCGTAGGCGGGGTTAAGGTAGGTAGTATTATTATAAACCAGTAGTTGTAGAAGCGGCCGTAGGAAGGGCGTTACGAATTGAACCGTCGATTCGAAGGTAGTTAAACGGTACGGGAGTCCCTTCGCTATAACTTGGGGGTAAGTAAAGCGGGCGGTGAGGGGGTAAGTTACATCGAGGGTAAATAAATAGATAGTATATTAGTAGCGAATAGCCTTTAGAAATTACTTTACGGGGGGGAGATTAGTTTCGTAGTAGAAGGCGGTTAGGCGGGTAATACGCTAAATGGGTAAGTTAATATAGATAACTATATTAATAATAATTTAAATTTTATTAATTTGGTCGCGGAGTCTACTCTTAATAAGGGGAAAGATATTTTATTTGCGGGTTGTAAACTATTTTATTAGGCCGGGCTATTAAAGTTCGGCGCTAAATAGAGTTTTGGGGAGTATTACCGCTTTTATAGCTTTAATTATTTAGTTAGGGGGGGCGTTGGTATAGACTTTGTTAAGGGATTTAATATATATTACGATTATTTGGGTAAATACTACTTTCTTTTTAATATAGTATTTAAAGTTAAGTTTACTATATAGCTAAACCCCGAGCTAGCGGATTGCCGGCTATATAGTTACTAGAACTTCGCCGTATTTAATTTTTGGGAGTATTAGTAGGGCTCTTTTCCTATAAAAATATTAGATTTCTATCTTGTCGGAGGAGAATTCGACGGTATTATTGGCTCCCTATTCGATTATTAAATTAAACTCTTTTTAGGCTTTAATATTAAATTCTTCGAAGGTATTGCTATAGGCGAGGATAGTATAATTGTTAGCGTATCCGAATTTTATAATCTCTTTACTAAATTTATATATTGGTTCGATATAAAGTAAATATAAGATAGGGGAGGCTAGGGAACCTTACGGTAGGCTGTAAAGAATAGGGTCTATTACGGTGAGGATCCTTAGGAATTTAATATAGGCTTCGCAGTTAGTTATAAAAGATTCGACCTAGCGGACTATAAATTCCGGCTAGCCCTATTCGCGGAATTATAAGAAGAGGCGCTTCTTTAATATAGTATCGAAAGTACCCTTAGCGTTGGCGGTAATTAATATAGCTATTAGTCCTCTACTTAAAATATTTTTAATATTGTAGAGGAATATAGTAATAATATCGGTTACGGAGCGTTTTAAAAGGGCACCCGCTTATTGTAGGTATAATACACCGTATTTAACCGCTATTTACGCAATACGTTTAGCTATAAGCTTTTTTAAGCCCTTTCTAAAGTATAAGAGAAGGGAGATAGGTTTCTAACCCTTAACGGTGGCCGGGTTTTTGCCCAGCTTTAGAATTATTACTACTTCCGCTTTCTTAAAGGCCTATAAGTAGTATCCTAGGCGGATATAACCCTAATATAAAGTTTATGTCGGCGTAGAGACGGATTCTTAGGCGGCCTTTAATATCCGTATTATAATGCCGTTAGTACCGGGGGACGTATTACCGATTCTGTAAAAATATTAGTAGATTTTATTAATGTATACGGCGGATTTTTAAGGTAGGCGGCGGCGTAGGATTATAGGGGCCTAATTATCTTCGATATCGTTGTCCGCCGAGTTCTTTTCGAGGAGTTCCCGCCGTAGTAGGTTGGCCTTCTCTTCCGGATCCGCTACTATACTATTATTTAGAGCCTATAACGTTAAGGGGTTTAGTTATTCGTATAGTTTGTATTAATTAACGATCCGGTAAATATTTTTGTTTATATAGGCGTTGCCGATAATACTCTTCTAAAAGTCCTTCTTTATTTATTGGACTACTTTTTTAAACTTTTAATATAGAATTTTAACCTTCTCCGGATTTAGGGAGCGATTGTTACGTTGGTAGTTACGGAAAGCCTGGGCTATAGTAATTACTTCTTTATTCTATTATTTAGCGCCTTTATTAGGCTGTAACGGCTTATAGGTAGCCTCTAGGGCTTACTTTAATATTCCGGTGAAGCCTTCTACTAATCTTTTTAAGTCCTCGATAGTATCTATTGTAAGTTCGAGGGTATTTATAAGGAAAGAGATACTTTTAGCGTATTCTTTAATGGATTTTGGGTCCTCCTTTAGATTTAGCCGCCGGTATAGGGAGACCGATTATTAGATAGGAATATCGGAAATGAGGAGGTAGTGATTAATTATAGTATTGAGGTCGTCGGTTACTTTATATGTTACGAGAGGGATGTTAGTAAGTATTAAATTTAAAGTATTATTTAGGTTATGCGTTACTATATTAACCGGACTAATTAAATCGAGGTTCTTCGAAGCTATAAGGTCGGTTATAGAAGTACTACCCTTTATAGGTTAGGAGCTTGGTTACTAAAAGTGATATTTAGCGTTAAAATTATTTATAATAAAGGTTTTGGCTAGTACTTCTTATTTATCGATAGCCTCTAAGGTAGATTTGTCGCCGGTCTATTGGTAAATATTAATAAAAGTTACTCTGCGGACTATTATTTATAGAATATTTTTATTATTATAGTCCTTAGGTTAAAAAGTTACCGTAGCTAGGCCTTTCTTAATATATATAAATATATAAAGCTTTATATTAGGGTCCTTAATCTATATACGGATTGGGGAGAAGAGAGAATATAGGCCGAAAGAGAACGTTCGTAGGCTTCCTTCCTTCGTTATCCAAATTCTAAATTCTTATAAAAGAATAATATCGGCGTCTTCTATAGAAACTGTATAGAGGGTAGTCGCGTAAGTACCCGAACTTTTCGCTACGTTAACCTAAAAGATACGGAGTCTAAATATATTAGGCTAGGCGGGACGTTATAATTATCCTTTTATTAATAGGGGAAGGTAATTTTGATTGTAGGCTATTAATAACGGGTAGATCTCTTTAAATTCTCGGAGTTAAAAAATTCTTCGGCGATTTAGGTTTTTAATATAGTTAGATCTTCGGCGGTAAATTATAATTAGGACCGGGATATAATATCCGAATTCTCAGGGCCGGAGGGGGCGGAATCGTTAAAGGAGTCGTTACCCTTCTTATTTTTAATAATACTGTTAGCCTTATTATATTTTTTTTAACCGGTAATTTTAATATCGCCCTTAATTTATTTTAATAGTCGGATGTAATTACTATACTGTTTTACTGGTTTAACGTAGCAATCCTTATAGGTAGCGGGGTATAGGCTATAGTAGTTTATATATTAGAGGGGGTTTATATAAGCCTCCTTAATATAATCAGTTTTATTATAATTTTTATAAATGTAAGGGCGGAGGTAGCCGCGGCGGCCGTACTAATTAAAGTATTCAAGGTATTGGGCGAGAGGCTTCCTTTTATTTATAATTTAGGAGACGCCGTTAGCGTTAAAAAGTTTAAAGGGGGCCTAAGAAGTATTAAAAGCGATTATTTAGGTAGCGTAATAATAAATACGCTCGTTATAATTGGGGGAAACGTAAGCGTAGACGGGCTTTATATTAATTTGGATAAAGACTTCTTCAATAATGTATTCCGCCGTAGGAATAATAGTATTATTATTGAAGCGGATCTTTATAAGGACGCCGGAGATAGCGTATATAATTTAACGCTTTAATAATTTAATATTTATATTGAAATTAGAGTTAATATCCCGGGCGCGGTTTATAATTATATTCCTAACCTTACTATTACGAAATACGAAGGTAAAGTTAGAGCGAATTATATAATAGGTAGTAATATCCTCGGGGCGGAGGCTAAGGAATTCGATAATATTATACCTAATAATATAAGCGGCGGTATCCTTATAAGGGGATTAGGGATCTATTTAAATAAAGACCCGTTCGTTAGATTTAAGGGTAATAGTAGTAGTAGTAGCGGTTATAATCCTCTTTCTATAGGAAGAGACGTCGATAGGCTTAGAGGGCGCGTTTTTAACCGTAGCGTCGGCGAAGGATTTAGGTTTAATAATCGGTTTGGGCCCGGTAGCGGGAATAGTAATAGCGGGGCGTATAAAGAGGGTAAGGTAGGCGATTTCTAGGGAAGTAAAGAAGTACGGAGTAAGCGAGGCCGAAAAGTAGGGGGTAGGCGGGGCCGAAAAGTATAAGGTAAGTAATAGGCCCGAAAAGTAGGGGGTAGGCGGTGAAGTAGAAATTTTCTGCCGGATTACGTCGGTAAGGACGCGCGAAAAAAGGTCGGCTTAGAGGCGGTAAGCCGGCGACCGGCTAGCGAAGCGTTCCGCTTACGTATTAATAGCTTTAGCGAAGGCTTGGAGGACGTTAGCCTAAGCGATAGTAAAGTCGGCCGATTATTTTATAGCCGTAAGGAGCTTTTAGGCGGTAAAATTGGGGGTAGGAGAGGCATTTTAACGGTCTTCTTCGGTCCGAGGCCGTTTGGGCTTCGGCTACGACGCTAGGGGAGGTGCGGGCGGCGTGCAAATGGCCGCGGGGGGTTGAGAGGGCTCTAGATAGGAGCCCGAGGGTATTTTGGCCTTATCGGCCTCGTTATTAGGCATTTTGCAATACTTTCCAAATTGAGTCGATCGACCGTAAAAACGGCGATTTTGGTAGTATTAAGGTTTTTGCGGGGGTCCCAGCGGAAGTACTAACACTTGGCGCCAAGACTTTTAGATGTAGGAGGAAGGATGTACAGGATGGTAGGTACGACTGAGGTACCTGCAGCAAGCCGCGCACAAACACCCGACACGTCCTCATTTGTCTTCCCCGCCCCCGCCCCAAACTTCTTCTTCTTAAACTCCCAGCGGGCACCTTTCACCAGAGGGAGTTATATTTCCCTCATCTCCCACAACTTCTTTACAATACTTCACCACCGCAACGTCACCGGACGCTTTGCCATCTTGACCTTGAGCTTGAGGTGTATCCCTCTCTAAAGGCGCACAATCTTTGATTGCGTAAGTGGGATGGCACATCTGTTCTTTCAATGAGTGGCAAGTGAGCCGAACATCACTAACCAGGTCAATCAGGCAAAAACGAACGAAACGATGGAACTCCCCGCCGTCTTGAACACCTCTTTGGCTCCAAAACTCCTTCCGATTGTTGAGCTCTGCGAGAACTTTGGCAACTTTGAGGAGTGGGAGCACTCTGTTCGCTTCTACCTTCGCTACCACAAGCTTCTCACTTTCATTGGGGAGGACGAGGGCGGCCCCTTTGGCTATGATCTACTGAAGAAGGACAAATCCGACGACGTTCTTCATCGTCGCTTATTTGTGTATTCCCTCATTTGGAAGTCGGCCGAGGCAGTTCTCTGCGGCTCGTCGCACTCGAACAAGGCACTCAGAAAAAAGGTGCATGAGAACCGCGAGCATGATCCGGAGCTGCTCTGGGATATTCTTTGTACCCACGGAGTTTCTGTTCGGAACCCGAAGCCGCGCGACTGGTAGAAAAGAGGAAGCAAAAGGCTGGAACGATCGCAGGATGATGAAGGTCAAAGGAGCTCGCCAAATTGCCACAGTACAACTATTCTTACATGGTCAAACCATAGAGGTAGTCTCGCAATAAGGAAGAACTTCGACCACTTTTCGCCCTCTAATTAGTCAGATGCATTTCCTTGGGGTAGTCTGGGGTGGATTGGAGGAAGTGCAGCTCAGTGCAGCGACTTGCATGAAAATAAGAAATCCAGGCGAACGCAACACGAGGGCAGTAGCCGGTATGCTTACCTGAACCCGAATACCTGTACTGCATACAACTGGGCTACCGCGCATACGAACTGGACCTCAGGAGAAATCGACGTCAAGGTACCTACGTACGTAGGCGACCGAGCCTTCAAAGTTCCGCATATAAAGGCCTTTCCCCGTTTGCCTCCTCCTCCCCCACCACAACCACGTCACGGCCCCCTCAACTTCCACGGCTTTGGCAATCTTCACCACCTCATCCAGCCGCGCTGCCATACTTTGAGATATCCCTCTGTCTGTCGCGTAAGTCACCGAACACGCTCCTTGTCTACAGATACATCTAGCCGACTTCTGGACGTTGCTAATGTCTGAATGGAAAGTGATTCGCGTGTCAATATGAGCATCTCGGCCCGACTGCCCGCCAGCTTGGAGTTGGACACCACGCTAGCCCTCAAGTTCGTTCCGGTCATCGAGCTTGAGGCCGATATCAGCAACTTCAATGAGTGGGAGCATTCCGTCCGGTTCTATCTGGACTACCACGGTCTTTACGGTTACATCGACCCCAAGTTTGAAATTCGCAAGAATCTTGCCAGGGACTCTCCTCGTGACTCGTATATTTACCACTCTCCTACTAGAGATTCCTCTGTCAGTCGCGTTCATCGCGATGGCTTGTTCGTGTATTCCGTCATTTGGGAATCAGCCAAGGCAGTTTTGCCCCGACTGAGCAAAGAGCTGAGCAACAAGCTGTATGGAAACCACCAGCATGATCCGAAGCTGCTGTTCGAGGTTCTCCACGACCACAGATCTTTGCACAAGCCACAGGGTCTGACGGACCGGAAGAAGGTGATTAGAAATGAGGAGTGGATTTTCCCTCGGATTCAACCCAAGCGGATGAAATGCCCCCTTGATGGCCACTGTTCTCTGAATTGAGCAGGAAATAGCGGAAAACGAAGCTCAGAGGCTGGGAAATACCACCATGACTGATAGGCACCTTTAAAGGCATACCTAAAGCTAGTCAAAATGTGAAATGCTCATAACAGAGAGGAGAAACGGACACCGCCTAGGGTAGCCTAGAAACATTAGACGGAAGTCCCAGTGAAGGGAAGCATGTAGTGAATGGACGCCAAGGCACGGTCGACCAACAGATACAAATACATCCTCGTTTGCGCCTCCCCGGCCACAAACTTCCTCCCTTTTCCAACTCCCACATGTCACTGCGTCAACGGCCCTCCTCATCCTTTAAGTGTTTGGGGATTTTCAACAGCAAGCCGCCGTGCGAGCCACCTTTCCACCTTCAACTTGAAGAACAGCATCCCTCCGGCTTGTAAAGTCGCTTGCCGCGTAAGCTGTCTTCCACACTCCTTGTGTCGTTTGTCTCCGGTGCTAACCAACTCCCAGTTATCCCTTACCGGCCCGATGGCACGAAAGAGGATCTCTACCTCCACGATGAATCCCGCAGCCACCATGGACACATCCGAGGCGCTCAAACTCGTCCCTATTCCGGAGCTCTCCAGGAACCTGTCGAACTTTGATGAGTGGAAGGTCGCCGTCTGGTTCCATCTCAGCTACCACAATCTTGAGTCTTTTGTTCGGGAGAACGAGGATGGACCTGGAGTTGTTGTCAAGAGAGAGGGAGATAATGGCGCCGCCGCCGCTGCTGCCGCCGCGCCAGTCATCTCCCACGATGACCGTCGTCGCCGCCTTCTCGCGTACTCCATCATCTTGTCGTCGGCCAAGGAGATCATCCCCTTTGCGGAGAGATTCTTCCGCAAGAAGCTGTTGCGCGATGATGAACAACTCGATCCTAAGGGACTTTGGCAGATAGTTCTGGCATACCACAAGGCCCGCTGTTCATCGGAGTACGCGTAGTTTCTTTCCACTTAGCAGACTTACCCGAACTCGGTGGAAGACGGAGAAGCCACGTTCTTCAAGATACGAACTGGCAATCTGCATGATCACCAGCGCATTGTGGGTATCGTCTGTCTCGCCAAGCGAAGTTAGCCGACTCAGTGTTATGGTAATGCAGAGTTCGGGGGAGTTACGAGGAACCAAGCGGGGTCTTTCTCGATGTCTTCACTGCATGGAAAATATCTTGAGGGAACTGTCACGGAAGACTCATTCATGAATCATGGAGGATGGATTCACAACAAGACAGGAAGAATGACCACGTGTGGAAGGAATTCAGTGTTGTAACGTTCGCAGGGTACAGGTACTTAACTCTAAAATAAATGGAAGAGTAACAAAATTCCCTCCCTCCCGTAGGACTTCCATCTTTGATGCAACCCGCAAGCGTGAGATATCTTGACCCTGGTCGTTTTCCTTGTGTGCAAATGAGTAAAAATTCTGGCTTTGCCTGCCCAACAACCGCACTCTTGGAAAGAATGAACCAATCGACGAACAGCTTTATGCCTGAAATAAAGGTCGTGCTTGACAATCCTGGTTGCCAGGGAGATGATACAAATGAAAGATGCCTCTTTTTGCTCGCCTCTCCCTGACTAAAGCCTTCCGTTTCCTCAATTTCCTTCTCACGCGTAAAAACCTGGTCATACCTGTCTACCAGTACATCTGTACTTGGGTAGGCCACGACTGCCACACCTCTACCGACGGGAGTGACGGGACCTGGGAGAGAAGTGTGCCCCACCAAATGACGGGCACGACGGCACAGGCCCCAGCATTCCAGCGGCAGGACCTTCCCGCTCCCCAAGCCACTGGGACCATACCCTAGAGTCCTGACCTTCCAGCACCCCCAGTAGCCGATATGGTAGTGTGCTGGGGCAGAAAACGCGTTGGTATTTTCGTAGGTTGCAGCTGGTCTCGGATTCAACTCCAGGCTTGGGCAGCCGAGCTTTTTTGCTTTTTCTTTTTTTCCTTCACCTTTTCGGTATTCAGTTTACCTGCCTTGTTCCCAAACAAACCGCGCTTGCAAGCAAAGCTCTCTCTTGTTTCACCCCTTCTCGCTGCGCAGATATCCTTCCTCCTTTGCACCTCCAACGGCGTCAAGAACCCCACCTTTTACGTCTAGAAAGGTCTTTACCGGTTCGACCTATGAGGATTCAATTCATTCGCGTAATTTACATGTAGCCGTGAATGGTGAAAGTCAAACCCTCATTGTGAAGAATACACAGTATGCTGAAATGACGAATGGATATGATGAAAGGATAGAAGGTGTTGGAAGTCTGTGCTCTGGGTTCATGTCCATTCACTGCCTGGGCTTCTGGCCCCATTCACTGGCACTCCCCTCCTGGTAATATTTCTAGTTCCGCCCGGACTGGTTTTCGTCTCTTCTCCCCTTACGTTTCCACTACAGAATCTCGCCCTTTTCTGTCGTCACCTTCCTACCTCCGTGAGAAGGACGCAGTCGACGTTCACCCTCAGCTCAACTTTACTTGCAAACCCGTAGCATCACCGTTTGCGAAGTTCTCGTCCCCGTAAGTCAGCACCACGTCCCCCCTCCCCCTCATCATTTTAGTTCCCTTCCGCTAACACGAACGCAAAGTGAGCTCGTCTTCACCCCTCTTCCATCACCACCACCATGGACCTAGACCTCCACGACCCCGAAAACGACGCGCTCAGGCGCTTTCCCATCCCAGCCCTCGACGAGGATCTCAGCAACTACTACGCCTGGCAACACGCGCTATACTTCCACCTCCGGTACCACGGCGTCTTCTATTTCATCACCGGCCACGAACAAAGTCGCTGGGAGTTGCGCTGGCAGGTGCACATGGACGAGATGAACGACCAAAACGTGCCGCCTACCAAACACGACCGCAAGAACTACCAGCGTCGCAACATGCATGCGTACTCGATTCTGTTCTCTAAGATCGGAAACATCGTCCCGAGACTCCTTGATGCAGGCTGGGATGGCGACCGCGATTCGTTTGGGTTTCGGACGGATTTGCTCTGGAACAGGATCCAGGAGCTGAGGAGGATGCAGCATCAGCAGGACCGGGCATCTTCGCATCTGGGTAATCATTCGTCGCGCGCGATTAGTCTGACAGATGATGAGTGAGTAAGGTGGTTTGGAGTGTAGCAGGGTACTGTCAGCGTGGTCACTACAAGCGAGGAGCGTAGGGGATGGATGCATCTTGCACAACAATAGAGAGCGCTTTCGGAGGCAGTAGTTCAGTGTCAGCATGGACATCACAAGCGAGCCGCATAGGATATGGATGCACCTTGCACAGTAATAGACGGCATCTAGCTACATCGTCGTTATCCGGAAGGAGGGACTGTCACTGGCGGGCGACTTCAAAGTTCAACCTGGGGAACTATTTATTGCCTAGAGTTATCAGCAGAGCAAGATATATGCTTCCTCTTGTACAATAAACCCAAGCTTTGTTGACTGTCCACTGAAACTTTGACTCTTTCTCAATGTGATCTTCATGGTTCGTTTGTTGTCCTTTGCTACCTCTGACTGCTTGACAGTTCGCGGCCATTCCGTAGGTACTCATCATTGCGAACGCTTGCAAACTCAGTCCAGGGTATATTATATGTTCATCCTTTGGACAGAACTGAGTGGGAAATCGATGAAGGCAGATGTAGGCGTGGATGCCGATTGTCTGGTGGTGTTGTCATGATAGCGTTGTACCGGATGCTGGCTTCAGTGGATTTAGCGCTGTTATGGGACACGCTGGGTTGACAGTTTTGTACTTCCGTGGCTAAGGACACTCATTTATTGACCATTAAAATTAGATTTGGCGATAATTACAACTGCAGCCCAACCTTTTGACGATTGTAAAGGTCCTTTAAAAGTCAGTATTACGGTGTAGAAATGCTTTCAATGATGTCTCCGTTGAGTGTCCCTTCCTCTTCATGTACCTCCGTCGTGAACATCAGCAGGGTCCTAACAATGTGTGGTCCACCAACGGCCAGCGCTACTCCGCTATCAAATTCGCACACTAAATTGCCACAACCGCGATAGCGTCCCATCACTTTCCCATCATGTTACTATGGTAGATGCGAATAACAAACACCGCCTCCCCGTAAACCCTAAGGGCCTGTTCGGTTCCGCGGTAGCCCAGTAGTCTTTACAGTGTTCAAGCATACTGCCTTACTGCCTTCGTCTCGCGTTCGGTTCAAAAACCTTATTTTCATGCAACGACCTGCAATGAGCTGCGACCACCTGCACTTTCTCCAAATCCTCGAATTGACCAATCACAGGGCCGGAATCTTTGGGATCCTTACTACAATTCCTTACTGCGATAATACTCGAAAAGGTAATATTAACGCAGTAAGAACCACACTCTTCAGCGCAACACAATGCCTCACCCCCTATAAATATACGGTAGGTAGTCGCCGTCGCAAAAAAAAAAGATAGTGGATAAGGCTATTCCCAATTGAAATCTACCATCTGAGCTCCACAGTGCGATGCACAGTATATAGTGTTATATATACTATATTAGAAAAGATAGAAGGGAAGAATTAGTTCAAGAGACGAGTACGGGGTGGCATAGGTTATATACGAACACAGCGTAGTAAGACGATTGGTATGGGGGTCTTGGCATGCCTTAATGCTGCCTTAATGTTGCAGGTGTGCAGCTGCAATACTGCAACAGTAAGGCAGCCTTTCCCCTACTGGGCTACCGCGGAACCGAACAGGGCCTAACAATAACCCTTCGATTCCCTACTCGGAATCGTACATGAACTCCTCGTGGTTAGTACGACTTGAGATGTTGTTGTTTTGGTGGATATCACAAGTTATCCATCGCCCCTTGATGCCCCCATTGTGCCAGTCGTCGCCATTCTCCGTGTCGTCGCCGAACATATCGAGGTCCTCTACGCCAACCCGGTGCATGACCTTGGGATGCACATGAATCCCAAACTCGTCACGAAGTTTTCGCCGCAAATAAAGATAGTCATCTTTATCATATTCATCGTCGTACAAGGTATCCACGAAAAACAGGAATAGGAGCATCCTGTCCTTCAGAGTGTCCTCGCGCTTGGGCATGCGAATGTAGTGAGTGATGTAGTTCCACAGCTCTTGGGGGTCGAAGGTATAGTCGTCTTCAAAGGCCTTGAGGCCAGCGGTGAGGAGGAGCGGGAAAACTTCATCGATCCTACTCCGAATGATGGTATAAGCGTCGGCGCGTCGTCGTTTCCAGGATTCGGGTGTCTCGATGTCAGTGTTTGCTTGTCCGTTCTCATGGGTGCCGTCGACAAAGTCGAGCAGACCGTGGTGATTTAGGTACAGCCGCATGGCATATTTCCATTCGTCGACATTCTCGAGACCAGAAAGGTGCGGAAGACGAGGAAGGAATCCGGCGTAGGTGAATGCCGTACCAGGAGCTGATGTAACTGGTAATGGAGGACTGACTGCAACTGTTGTTAGAAATGTTGACCACGTTGATTAGATGGGGTAAACTTACCAGTCGAAGGAGGAGTCGGAAAGTCGGACATCGTCGCGACACTTGGGGGAGTCGGTGACTAGATGGACAGAATGAAGACGCCGCCGTTGATGTTTCTGGGTAGCCGATGCCCGTACGCGGCGTGGTGACCAGGAAAGGACGGCTGAGTCTGCAGTCTTGCGATGATGAAGGTTGGAAGGGCAGATGGTGTTGGGTGTGAAGGGGGAAAGATGGAAGAAATGAAAAGAAGACGCGAGAGAAGCACGGGTAAGAAATAATGTGGCCCTGTCGGAAATGTGGGAAAGGGCGGCAGAAAAAAAAGTGAAAGGAGCGGTTCCTTGAAAGTTTGGGAAGGAACGTTTGGCTGGCCACTGGCCAAATTGAGGGAAGGAGGGGTCGTGAGGTGTCGATGTTGAGACCTGGGTGAGGTAAAGGCCCCACTACACTTTCCCTCGAAATATACCGTATTGAATCCTTACCTGTATGCCCCCCTCTGACCTAACCGTGGTCTCACGGTGCTAGCACAGTTTGCAGGGTTAAACCGTTTGATAGAAATAAAATAGAGAGAGAGAGAGAGAGAGAGGGGGAGAGAGAGAGAGAGAGAGAGAGAGCTAGACAATCCATTCATCAAAGCATTGGTTTTGCATTGCCACTTGGCTACATCTTCCACTTGGAAGATAAGGTAATGACTTGATGAATGAGCTGTCCGGCTCCCTCGCTTCCCTAGTTGAATGACTTGGTGGTTTTTGGTTGTGAGGAGGAAAAGAAGAAGTGCAAAGTTTTCGCTCCGATGCAGACCTTATAGTGGTGGAAGGTGGTCATCGTCGTTCTTGCCTTCTTTCCTTCTTTCCTTCTTTCCTTCTTTCCTTCTTTCCTTCTTTCCTTCTTTCCTTCTTTCCTTCTTTCCTTTCCTGCCCCCTTTATTACCAGTTTTTTACCATTCCCCCATTGCTACCTGGTTTCTCGCGGTTCCCAAGAAATCACCCGTTATTTAACTGGCATTTAACGGTTCACATGTCAAAACGGCTGAGCAAATGTCTTTCCGGTAGAAATTTCTATGTTTAAAACATCTAACCGTCGCGATGCAACACCGTGAGAATTTTCAACCGTTTACACGAAATAAACTGTAAATGCACGGTTCCCAGAAAAAAACAGTAATTTTACCGTTCAGCCAAAGGGGGTTGAGCAGCTAAGTCTTATTAATGCCTTTCGGATCCGCACCTAGCCATTTTCATACTGTGAATATGCTTTTTGCAAACTAAAATACACCGTATTGGATCATGCTAATGCCTTTCGGATCCGGCCATTGTGCCAGCAAACACCATCAAAGATCAATCTTCATAGGCCGACGAGACGTCGGCAAGTGCCCCACCACATAAACCGAACGCAGCTTTGGCGGTGCGCCCAGTTCTGCCAGATTATGCGTAAGTACCGCCCGATCATTGTGGCGATCCAGCAAGGCCGGATTCACGGTCGCATTCGGGGCTGGTGGATACCAACGATCCAGGTACTGCTGGCGGGTGTAGACGAACATGTCTGATAGCTTTAGATATGTCAACTCCTTCAGTTGGGGAAGACACGATAGTTTCCGGCCTTGCCCGAACATCTTGATCCAGGCTGCCTCGTCGGTTTTCCAGGGATCCGTCATCTGACACCACTCAAAGTCAGGTGCTACAGTATCTCTCGGTGAGCGAGCAGAATGGTGTTGGTGTTGTGATCGAGGCTGTACGGGCTTATTCCCGGGCCCATTCGAAGTATGATGGTCAGTCCTCCGATGTCGAATCCGCTGTAGAGTCGGAGCTTCCGAAGACGCTTGGCAGGCTTGAGCCATGTGTAGAGTTGATGTGGCTCAATTCCTCGACAGCGAATATTGTCTTGGGTATAGATCGGGCCATCATCGACCAGCGTCAACTCCTCGAGGGTTGCGGGACAGGGAGGTATCTTACTCGCTGTTGGAATGGTGGAGAAATGTCTCATTGAAGATACGTCCATGTCAAGTGTCGTTAGGAACCTGTGTATTTTATTTTGGAAAAGGCATATTCACAGTATGAAAACGCCTAGGGAAGTTGACCCGAGGTCTCGAGCTAACAATCAAACCAGTATTGGACTGTACAGACGGGCGGGAGCACGCTGACACGGGGAACCAGGGCAGCCTAAACGCCCGGAGGAAGTGCCGGTGAATGGGAAGCCCAGTGCCATTCACTGGGCGCCCAGGGCATGTACTTCCGACAGACTTTGTTCAAGGTGCTCGGCCCGGGGCACTGAAGATCGTGGGCAGCGAGGCTCGCTGAACCCAGGTAAGAGGACCGTCCTTTGTAGGCTGAAGGATTAGATGATTGATTGGGATAGCGGCAGGGGAAAGGGCTGTACTGACTGTGGTGTTAACGGAAATGAGACAGAGGAAACCAAATGGGTGCTTGAGTCGGTGGTCGATTGGCTTGTTGAAAAGAAGAGTAAGAAGCGCAGAAGGACCAGTTAAGTACCCGGAAAAACGAAAACTCTGGTGGGGTAAGCGCGAGGTCTGGAGGTCTGAAATAGTAGAGACGAGACGGGAGGGCTGGTGAATGGCCCTGCACAGTGAACCTGGAGGGGAGTGGTAGTGAAGGGAACCACAAGTTCAAGGCACAGACCTCTCAATACAAACACCGATCAGATCGAAAAGTCGACAAAATCTCAGTCGACGGTGAACCTTGGAGATTGGGGAATTGACTTTCGGATATATAAAGGCCAGGTATAGGCACAGTGTTGGAGGCTGGAAAAGGCGACAACGAAAAGGGCTTGATTCTGGTAGTGGTCACGGAAGAAGAGAAACGGAAACCAGGGCAGCCTAAATACCCAGGACACGAGTGACCGTGAATGGAAGCACAGTGAATGGGCGCCAAGGCACGGCCGGCGCCCGAGTCCGAACCTGGATGAGGAGAGCGTGTCCTCCTCACGGAGGTTTGTAACTATGGTACTCATTAATACAAGAACACTCACCTCCGCGCTTTCGGGTCAGTATCTCACCTCAAGAAATCCCATGGGCATGTCCCCATAAGGCAAAGAATACCACACCATCAAAGCTCAATCGTTATACACCTGTCCGTCGGCAGATTTCCCACCACGTCAATCGACCTCAGCTTCGGCGGTGCTCCCAGCTCTGATAGATTGTGTGTGAGGATACTACGGATGTTGATCTCCAGAAGCCTCGGATCCATAACGGCGTCGGGCACAGGAGGCGTATTTGTTGGAATAGGTGCGGGCATCCCCAAGACAGGTGCCAATATTGGTGGCTGCGGGGGTCTAACAGGTGCCAGAATTCGATCAATATACTGTTGACGGGTATAAACGAACATGTGCGAAAGCTTCAGGTACGCCAACTCCTTCAGGTGCGGAAGACAAGCCAGCTTTTGTTCCTCTCCGAACATTTTCTTCCAGGCTGTTTCGCTGGTTGTTCTAGGGGTGACCATCTGACACCATTCAAAATGGCGGAGTGTTTTCCGGTGATAAAGCAAGATGGTGTTGATGTTGTGCCTCAAAGGTTGAAGACCTTGACCAGCGAGCCCTTCGATATCGAAGCCGGTGTAAAGTCGAAGCTTCCTAAGACGCCTCGCGGGTTCGAGCCATACGTAGAGAAAATCCGGTTCGATTCCTCTGCATCGGTGTTCGTGTTCGGGTCCCAAGCCCACCTCGCCATCGTCGACCACCGTGAGCTCCTCGATCGATTCAAGGCAGCGAGATGCGCGCCCGCCGAGCAGGTGTGGGCCGTAACAGACTCTCAGTGCAGATAAGTCGATACTAAGCACGGTGAGAAACTCGGCGCAGTTGTTTCCATGGCGAATAGAGAATGCGCCAGGTAGGTTCGTGATCGGGAGAGGGATAAGACCGAGTGCGTACCGGAAGATATACGGCGACGTGGCGGTCCCTAGTGTTGCCGTAAGCCGGAGAGAGCGTAGGCGCGGGGAAAAGAAGATGAGGAGTTTGAGCGCGAGATTGCACACGCGCTCGAAAGCGGCGTCGCTCATCCAGTGCCAGATGTCAGTCAACCTTACTTCTAGTTCTTGCTGCATCTCGAGAATTTGTCGCACGTCGGGGAAAGTATGGATCTTCGGGTCCTTCAACACTTCGTTGAAGACTTCCCAGCACGTATACTCGATGGTGTCTTCGCCGGTTGCCCAGTTTATGTGGTACCTGATCCGCTCGAAACAACCGTCGCCGTTGCCGCCGCATTGGCAATTCTCTTCGGCGCAATAGTCGAAGAACACTTCGTCGATGCCCAGGAACTTGACATGTTTACGATTGTGAGGATACAAGGCCAGGCTCTTGACAAGTCCAAAAAACGTGTGTATGTCTGTGATCCATATTTCGTGAAAGAGCCTGCGTTGTGCGACTTCGCAGATTTTCTTAGACACCAGACACAGTGCATGTAATGCTCGATGTGCTTGGAGGTACGACACCGTGTCGACTGGCTTAGTCCCGTAGTTAGAACGGTCAACTACCGGAGGCCTATGTCTAACCAGATACTTCGCGGCTGGTCTAGCTGTGAAGGATTCAAAGATATTTTCCAAGAGCTCTGGAGGTAGCCTCTCAATGTATGACTGGCGGATGGGCCACGGTGTTGTCCTGGTTGTATCTGACATTGCGGTGTGTGCCTTGGATGATCAAAACAACATCACTGTGCTTGTGATAATTTGGTTTTGTGCTTAAGAGGACGAGCACTGAAGAACGATGAGTCCACGAATCTTGAAGGAGTAGTGGACGATGGGCGAGAACTAGAGGTGATGATGGCGTCTTATATGGTGTGACACTCTGAGCAAACAGATCGTCCAAGCCATCAAGCATGGAAACACCCCGTATAGCAAGAGAATGATATGGTTTGAACGGCGCAATGACTGCCTGGCGTGAAAGGATTGATGTCGTCGTCGCTTGACGTTGCCGCTTGGCCTGGCCAAATCCAACAAATGAATGGGTGATGCATCCCTAACAAAGCTGGGGCAAATCTTGCAGCGCAGACGATAGTGGGGTAGCTTCACCACACTGCTAGATCTTGGTGGTCTCGACGATGCCGCTGGGTCCTTCGACATACCACGAAATGAAGTGTAGAAAGAAGAGGTCCAAACACGATCATGCATGTGAAGAGAAGGTCGAAGCTTAGAAAAATAAAAGATTTGAACTGACAGGTTTTTCATTCGAGATCAGCGACGACTCCTTCATCCGGGAAACGACTGGTGTCGTTGTCGCTTGACGTTCTTGCTTGGCCAAATCCCCACAGCTGAATGAGTGATGCCACCCTAACAAAGCTGCAGCGAGGTTTGCGGTGACAAAGATATTGGGGTAACCTTTTTTGTGGCGCTCTTTCGGTTGTGGACTATGCTGAAAAGAGGTGATGCGGAAATCATGATGCTTGTCGCCAAGTCGGCATGGAACGAGAAAGTTGGTGAAGAACAAACATTGAAGGAGGAAAAATGAAGAAACATTGAGAAGGGGGATTGTAAGAGAAGAAAAACGGTAAACGGAGAGGGGGAGAGGAGATTGAAGGATGTCGGGTGGGATTTTGTCCGCGGAAGCAACGGTGAGGCAGGGCAGGTGCAGTCCACGGCTCGGAGCCGAGCGCTGCAGTGCAGAAGTGTGGTTGGCCACTAACATCTCCCCACACAAATCACTAGCGAAAGTGTTAGTGCCCGCTATTTGCATCCTGTTAGTGCATGCGATGCCGCCGGGCTTCCCGTTCTGCCAACACCCACGCCGTTTCCCTCATCGCCCGCCAGCTTCCTCGCGCAAGTCACCAACCGTACCAATGACCAAGTAACCAGGAATGATGGATTTGTCTATTCCGATACCATGCAAAGTAGTATATGCAAGCCATGATCCTTTTATGCATCAATGAGCCTCTCAAGTCTATACAATTTTAGGACCACCGCCGTTACTCCGGTCATGACGATCCAGATATCCAGCACCAAGGTCATCCAACCGGTCCGTCTATCCCAACAAACCTCCCATCAATCCACCTGCCCACCTACCTACTAACACTTTAGTTGCCCTTCTTCCCAAACTTAACCCTAATCTCCTCCTCGCTAAACCTCCTCGTATGCCTCCGCAAATACGCCGCCCTCTCCTCCATCGTCATGTTCATCTGGAACTCGCCAATCGGCACCATGCACTTGGCCAGCGTCATGTAATCCTTCATGATCAACCTCACAGTAATCATGATGTAATCGATATTATGGAACACCAACGCGTTGTTGGCCGCGTAGGTTTCCTTCCCCTTGAGGAAGGCCACCGGGTGTTCGCGCCAGTGGCGAAGGGGGTTGAGGTGGTGAGAGGTGTGGTAGCCGTCGTTGTAGCAGTGGCGGTTGCTCTGCATGCTTCACGTTAGTGTAACCGTCCAGCAACAAAAAGAAAAAGGGGGAGGGAAAGGAAAGAAGAAAAAAACATACAGCAACATCCACCAGCGTCACCGAACTCCTATAATCGCTCTCCGGCTCCTCATCATCCACAAAAGCATGCTGTCCCCAATTGCCCACCATCAACGCCACCCTCAGCACCATCAACGGAATCACCAGCGTCCAGAAGACCGCTTTTCCCCCGCCGGGAGCAAACTTCCACATAGCAACCAACATCGCATAACTTCCATACTCCCAAAACGCCGCCTTTGCCGCTGTCCCAAGACGCCCCTTGCGAACAAAATACAGCGGCAAATCCAACCACACCAGGAAATAAAACCGGCCGACGTACTTCAAGAACTCGCTCAGCTCGTCCCGCTGGTACCGGATCGTAGAAGATAAATCATCCGGTCCGTTCCCCTCGACGTGATGGTGCTTGACGTGATGATAATAGTACGAGTTCCAGGTGTGGCCCATCAGCGGATCCAGCACGTAGGGAAACACGGCGTCGAAAACCCTCGTCCATAACTTGTCTTTGGTCAGGATGCCGCGCATGTGAATGTGCTGGTGCATCATCAGCGTGTAAGTGCCCACGTACCAGCCGTTAATGATGGCGTGGAGGATGGCGTGCGGCCAGGAGAAACGGATGAAGAGGAGGATGAAGGCCGAGGGGACGGTGGTGGTGCAGTAGATTAGGAGGTGGGTGATCATTAGGATGTCGGTTGGTACGCGGATGAGGGAGGTGGCCCATTGCCTGTAGGCGGAGAGGAGGGAGGGAGGGAGCCATTTGAAGGATTGGAGGTCGGCGAGGTCGAAGAAGTTGGTTATGGAGGGTTCGAAGGTGGGGGATGCGGGGTCGTTGAGGGAGGAGAGGTGGGAGATGGCTTCTGAAGTGCGGGTGGCTGGGAGGTCATGTTAGTTATTGCTTGGTTCTTGTGAGTGAGGACAGTGAGGTAGTGAGGTTCGTGGTGGTGATGTGAATTGTTGGTCAGGAGGGTGAAATGGTTGGTCAACCACACCACGGCCGGCAGTTGGGGTGCACTGGAGCGGGAACTGCCGGCCGACAGCGGTCCAGAACTCTGAGACCCTGCCGTCTTGGCCGCCGATATGATGTCACAGCCGAGACACAAACCGCATCATCCGATAACGATAAGATCAGGGGTTCATCTGATCCATCAATTCGTTGCCCTGACCGTTGCCAGAACCGCGATGCGATGTGCGACGGATGACAGACAGACACGTTCGCCGCAAATGCGACTGCGACTGCGACTGCGACTGCGGCTGCGACTTCAAGCAAAAGCTCGAGTCGAATGATAACACAAACACATACCTGATTTCCTCTGGCTATCTCCAGCATCCTTGTTTACACCGCCCTTCGCGCCATTCGTGTTTGTCCCCGTTGTCCCTCTTGTGCCCGTCGTTGTCTCCCCATCCGACGCCGATACGTATGCTGAATCCGGTACCTGAGAGTCTTTCGCCTTCAAGTGGTCGCTGTAATCGGTCGCCAACGTCTCCAAGACCACGCGATCGGCCTTGGTGAGGTCGTGCGCAAAGACGATGTGTTCCATGGTTGCGGTCGCGATCGCTCGTTTCTCGTTCTCGTTCTCGTTCTTGTTCTTGTCTCGGTTCGCGAAGCCCGGTGCTGGTGATTATCGGGAAGAGGATGGATGGGTTGCGGTTTGAGCGCGCAAAGCGCAAAGGGAAGAAAGGCGGCGCGCGGCGCGTTGTTGGTTTCTCGTTCAACGCCGGTTGGGATTGCTCATGCGGCGTAGGTGCAGGTTGGATGTAGGTAGGTAATGCGCAAGTTGAAAGGTCAAAAACGTCCAAAGCGTCAAACAAAGGACGATGTAGGTAGCAATCAAGAAGAGATGCTTAAGAAAAAAGGGGGAGGGGCAGAAGGATGTATGTAGGTAAACAGATGATGTACCCTGAAAAAGAACCCTGCAAAAAAAAAGGGACCCTGAAGAAAAGGTCCGAAATGGGCGCAAAGTGAAAGGGGCCCGGGACCGGGAGGGAAACTGAAAAGGCGGGCAACGGTTTGAACGCGCGGTCAAACTGTAAAACGTCCAGCTACAAGCGTGTACAAGCGACGACAACGGAGCAAATTGACGAAACAAACAAACGAACAACAGAACGCGAAGAGCATTCGTTGGATGTCGAACCCCCGTCCGTGGTTCCCCCCGCTGGCCGAACGTCCAGTTGTTCGCCAAAAAATTGTGGTATCAAGTGGAGCCGCATTTCATTATTGCGTCGGATAGCGCGGACTCCTGCTGGTATTGACGGCGAGGCGATAGGGGAGGGATATTCATTTTGTTTACTTTACGAGAAGCGACTATAATGCAGAACAAGTGGTGATATCAGATGGTCCATCAGATAATCATCGGCTTGGTATCTTGAAGAAATAAGCTTTCCTTGCCAGATTTCGGTGCCGGGGTTGCCTTTCTTCTGTCTCAGGGACCTCATCCGAGATCCGACCCCCTGGCAGGCTTGGGAATGGCGCCGCGCGCCGCTAGTGTGGACCCTAACCCTAAGTGCCTGAAACATCTCGGGAGAAGTTCACTTACGATCATGTCTTGTTCACTCGAAACGAGTCCTTTCAGGTTCTGAAGTCATTATTATTGTGTTCTTAGCTTGCTTGCGACTCTTGAAATCACAAAAACCACCTTTTTTTTTCTTTCCCAACCGGCCCCGTCCGCCGAACTTTTTGCTCTCTGCTCAAAACATCCGCTTCCACGATCGTCCACCAAGACATGCTCTCCAGTCCTGGCTTCGATGTATCTGTTGCTCGATGGCTACTCCTTTCGCGATGTCCTTTTTTTTTCCTGGCATTAAGCCTTAACCCTAGCAACAACCACACTATTAACCACATCCGTGAACGGATGCACCACCGCACAGCACTCCAGCACCCCCAACAGTCTCTCCGTATTGACGTTCACCTCCGGGTACAAACAAGTCCGCAGTCCCCACGCGCTCCGCACCACCAGCAGCGCACCAGGCCTCATCGTCCTGACGACGTTCAAAAAGATCTCCTCCTTGTCCTCCTGTGACAGCCCGACTAGCGCAGCGATGTAGACGACGTCTGAGTCTTCGAGGCTGATGGACGAAGAACCGGCCTCGCCGCACAAGAACTCCATTCCGTCGCCCCAGGGACCCAGGGCAGAATTGAGTTGAGAAGATACGTCAATCGCGGTGGGGGACATGTCGATGTTGCAGATCGTGGGAATGGTGTCGTTGGGACCGGCAGTTTTACGGATTTCCTCGAGGAGACACCAGGAGGTCAGGGGAAGGGGACCGGAGCCAATGAAGGTGATTTTTTTGAGGAGATTGGCATCGCTGGGGGGCATGGCGGCGCGGATCGCGGAGAGCTCGAGGCGTGCGAGGTCGATGTAGTTTTGGAAATAGGGAAAGTCGATTTGGAGAGCCTTGACAACGGTTTCGTGGCCCTGGTCGGCGAGCGCAAGAGTGCGCTGGGCCCAGTGGTTCTCCAGACAGGATTCAGCTTCGGAGCAGATGGTGCGTAGGGAGGGGAGCATCTGTTGGAGGCCGGGGAAGTCGAGGATCTGGAGATGTTAGTCTAGAACTTGCTTTGGATTTCTCGAGAAAACATACCTGCTGGATAACGCTTGGGGGATGGATCTGGACGCATGTGTGAACGAGATTTCCCAGCAGCCGGTTGATCTCCTCTCCTGGTCGGTAGTTTGGTAGCTTCTTCAGTTGCTCGTACGTATCGAGAATGCTCAAGGCAACCATTTGAGCCTTGGTGATCTTTGTGCTGCCCATCGTTTCTACTTTTTCGGCGAGGATATCGAGATTTTGCGGGTTTGTGTCGGAGATGTAGTGAACGGACTGGTTTCTTGGAGAACCAAGACCGAGAACTGAGAGAAGGGCAGGCATTTTAAAGGAATCGAAGGCCGCGCCTCTGGTAGATTCCTGCTGTCTTTCTGGGGGTGGTGACTATAATTGCGTCGGTGAAGGCCAGTGAACCACGGCCAGCGAGGTTCTCGTTCGGTGTTGGACTGGGACGACTGCTATGGGACGATGCGCAAGGCTGAGTTCGAGTCGTTCTGTTGACACCGGCTCGTGTGCTGAAAAGAGATAAATGAGCGGTCGTAGGGCTGGATGGGATCAGATCGAAGCGTGAAGGGTATCGAAAAGTCGTCAAGGTCCCATCCAGCCCGGCGAGGGGATGCGGCTCAGTAAAGTAGAGGACCAGACGGTCGGACAGATGGACCAAGTGGAAATCATCTGCAAATCATTGGGTTAGCGCGACGATGGGAAATGACCCATTAATTGCGGAAAGAGGATACCTACTTTGCGGTTGCCCGCATGTTAAACTCCGAAGAGATGAAAGGTGTGGACATTCTGACAAGGGCGCACTCGGACAGCCGCCAATGTCGAGGCCGCGAGAACCTTGATGGTTGCGGAAATGTTACCCAACCTGCTAGTAGCCCTCAGCCTTCCGTTGCTCACGACTCCAAGGTTTGACTTTGGAATTGGTACCTGATCAATTCAACTTTCCTATTGGAGACTTGGGTTGTTCCATTGTGCCGACGTTGAACCACTTTGTAGAGTCAGATCAGCATTCAACATCCGTCAAAGTGGAATTGTTGCAGCATTCTCTCCACGTCGAATCCGCATCGCGCGCGTGTGGATTGAGCGCATTACAATCATAACGAAAAAAGTATATAGCATGGAGTTGTGGCAGATTAATTGATAGTCAAAAAGTGGACAGTCATCTCTCGTGATTAACGGGATGCGAACAACTTGAAGTTTCGACGTGGAAGAATTTGTTTGTGCAAGAGGAAAGAAGAGCGAGAAGTCGGGGAGGATTGGCCATCAAGGTCCTCATGGTGACGGCACGGGAGGGGAAGACGCAAGGGCCCCATATCCGCTTTGGACAAGCTGATTGGACTGTGGGGTTTTTGTAGGTTAGCGCCTGCCAAGCCATCTTATCAGATTGTCGCAATCTGAGGCCACTGCTCGGCAGGAATCCGAATAAACCAAACAAATCAAATCTGGGGTCGGATTTGGGTTTGATTTGAAGTAAGATTACTAGATTTGACTGAAAAGTGGGGAAATCGGGCTTAGATTTACAGATTTGAATCGTCAAATCCACGGATTATCTAATTTTTCCGGCCCCCGGCCCCCCTTAACCGCCATACTTTATATACTCTACAAACTAAAATCGTCGTCGTCGACGTCTAAATTAAGGGTCTTTACAACTAATCCCTTCTCATACTAATATATAAAGATATCGTCGTTAATTCCTATCCTTATCCAGCTCTTCATCCGCTATAATATATTAATCGTAGTATAATTAAGCTTAAACCGGTTCTCTATCGTATACTTAGCGGCGCTAAAAGAACGTTCGCATTTATTAAATTCTACTAGGATAGAGAGGATGTCAAATACTATACGTAATAGAATCGGGTATTCCTTCCTATATTCCCTCTACTAATCTAAAATATTAATAATATCCTCTTTAAGGAACCCCTTAATCTACCGCCTAACTTCGTTATCGAATTCTAAAGGGGAAGGGGTAAGCGTAAGTTTAATATAGTAACTATAACCGGTCAACTAATTGGATTTACGTAACGGGAAGGGGCGAAGTAGTTTTAAAGGAGGTAGCGGTACTTACTAGGGGTCTAGGTTATTAGTATACTCCTATTGCCAAAACTAACGAAATAGGGTAATAATACTATCTCTCCTCTCTAAGAAGTTAAAATCGAACTAGCGAATACAATACCTAAGGTATAAAATTATAGTAAATTAGTAGATAGGAGTCTCCTCCATCAATTCCCTATATTTCTTAAGCTTCGAAATAACGTAGTCGATACTAATACTAATTAAAGCAGCACCATTATTAGAGAGGGGAGGTAGCGGCTCACCCTCCTCTTCTTCTTATTAAGGGCGTACGGAGGCTTCGCCTTCTTCTAAAAAAGGGGTAGGAATAGTTAGCGCTACGGCTTATTAGGCACGTTACCGTATACCTCCAAACAATTCGACGACATCGTCCTAAAATCTCTACAATAACTACGTATTACACTAAGGTCGTTAAAATTATTAAATATATTAAAAAATAAGAAGAGTCGCAGTTAGCGCTAAAGTAATAAGAATAATATTTAGTCTAATAAATAGTATAAAGGCGAGCGCAACTAAGTACTAGACTCGCTTACCTTCGAGGCAGTTAATAAACTAGTATAACGACGGCAACACTTCGCTAATAAAGGGAGCTCTCGTTTCGAACGTTTTACTAAAGAATATAAAATCTCTCAAAATATCCATTACCCATATAAGAATTACCTAATCATCCTTATCGAACTAATCCTCTACTAATATTCTTTTATTAACTTCCTAATAATTATATATTTCTAACGAATACGTATCGATAATACTACATAGCTTAATTCCTTTCTCGACTATCGCGTAATTAAAATTCTACCTCGTTACGTTATTAAAGATAATAGTCGCTAACGGACTAAAATTCTCCCCTATTATCAAAAAGGTATATTTAACTACAATTATTAACTTCGGTCGAATACCCCGCTCACGCGCTCGCTCCTTCTCTACTTTCAACTCCATCTCAATAATACGAACGAACCTCTCACAACATTAAAGTAATCGGCGGATAAAATAATAAATATTATAAAATTTACCTAACGGGCTAGTCTTTTACTATTTCGCCAACAAATCCTCCTCCTCTTAAACGGTTAACTCTATAAACCTAAGCAAATACCGCGGCGCCTCCTTCCTATCGCTTCGAATTACTACTTTTACCGCTAAATTAAGGATATAACCGAAGTAGCGTACGCGCTAGGTCTTAATCTTACATTCGCACTTATTATAAGGAAGGTTAATCAAACCCTTATAAATATAATTCTAATAAATATCGTTAGCTTATACATTATTTAACTAAAACTAACTAAAGTCTTTTACAATCAATCCATACCGATTACATAAATCCACTACAATTAGTACAATATTCTCCCCGCTATAACTGCTAATTATATAATAGAGACTAAGGAGGTTATATTCTAACTTAAATTCTTTACTTATATAATAAATAATAAGACCGAGAAAGGCGTACTAGTTAAGTAAAGTTTAGAGATCGAAGGAGAAGTACTTCTTATATAGGGAGCGGACGAACTTCTATTTTAATACATTAAAATAAGTATCGTACCTCTCCTTAACCCAAGTCTTAATTATATTTCTAATCTTAAGCAATAATTCAATCGTTAACTACTTATCCATCAATAGTATTAAATTTCGAAACTCCGGAGCCTCAATAATCGCGAAGGGTATATTAGTATCAATAATCTAATTAAGAAATAGGTCCTTAAAAGTATCCGCGATAGGCTTCAAAATAGATTACTTAGAAGCACTTTTAGCGAATTTACTAACTACCGACTTCGTACGCTTTATAATAGAATCCTCAACGGTTAATAAGAATAACTTCTTATACAACCGACGTAAATATTTACTAGGGGAGGTAGTAGCGAGACCTATATTTAATTAGTATATAACCGTTCGAAACGAAAGGGAGTATATATTACTAAAGAGAGTGCAACAATATTTATAATACTATATAATATCGACCTTATCCCTTCTAAAGATTTCAATAAAGTAATAACTATAGCGAGAAATTTAAGAAACTCTCTCCTTCTTAATATATATCTAACTTTCGAATATAAAGTAGTAGGTCCTATTACRTACGGTAGGGAGATTACCTATATTATAAGGGAGGGTCTTTATATTTATAATTACGAATCTTATTACTTACTTTTTAAAGGATTTATTATAGGTAGTACGGATAAAATTAAAGGCGGACGTAACTACCCTCTCTTATTAATTAGCAGTAGGCTCGATAAGGCTATCAATAGAGGGGTTGCCCTATAGGGATTGGGAGCTGGCGGGAGTACTTATAATATCGCTATACTAATTATTAATAAAGGTATATATCGCTAGTAACTCCTTATTTAGTAATTTAATTACTAATTAGAATTTGCTAATAAAAGTATTTGAAATCGACGTATTATATTTACGTACGAAAATTTTACACACAAAATTATAGGGCAAACCCCCCGATTTACAATTGGCCGCCAGAGCCCAATCGAGCCCTATTAATAGATTTAAACATTCAAATCAGGGATTTGTACGGCTAAAATGACCAGATTTGAATGATTTTGACAAATCTGTCATATTTGCTTGCAAAATCAAGTCCAGGGACCCCAGATTTGGGTTTGCAAGCCACTTTTCGAGGCGGATTTGCCCCCTTCTGGAGGTGGGTTTACTTGGGTTTGATTTGCCAGATTTGGTTTATTCGGATTCCTGCTGCTCGGCCATCAGGGTTCTCATTTGCCGCAGTTTGGCCTCTCCTTCTCCTTCTCTCCTTGGCCTTCACTCTGCGACACTTCGAGTACGACAAGACGAGACATTTCACAATGCGCCAGAAGCGAGACATCTTGACCGACACCTGTTCTTTCCCATGGTTACACCTGCTGCCTTTATGTCTTGAAGGTTATCCGTGTTACTCGGGGCTGCCTTGGCCGCCTCTCTTGGTATCGAATCATGTTCTTTCAGTGGAAGACAAGAGTTACCAAAATGTCAAAGTGGACAGCCATTATTGGTTCTCGCAGTAGCTGATCTAGCTGATCTCCATTGCACGACAGCTCGTTGTATTCCACTACCCGAACCGAGATCGAGACCCGCGACACCCACAGGACCCGGAAGGGAATGAGGTCAATGAGAGTTCTCGAGAGGAGGTAGTATCCAGTTTCAAGTCACGACAGTGAGCATGATCACCCGGGAAAACTGCCTTACCGTCCGATCCAAATGTTCAGGGACCATGTTGATAAAAGGGGGCTCCGGACCACCTCGCCCTTGAAGTCAGAGGGAAGCGATGGTCCCCCCTTGGCCCTCAAGGTTCTCAAAATACTGCTCACTGGAAACTGTTATCAGTGTGTTGCGTCACCGGCTAATCTCCTTCCCGCTTCTCCTGTCCCGTATCTTGTCTGAGGCGGTTTTCGTCTGAACTTGAGTCCGTTCAAGTACCTTCACTTGACCCTTCACTTCACCCAAAATACCAAGTCTTTCCATTCCCTTCTGCCCACTCATTTGCCCTCGTTTTATTGTTTCTCTGCCAGGTCAAATACCCAAAGCTTTTACGCACCACCACTTCTTCCTGTTCTGCAACCCGCGCAGTTTTCTGACTCCCTTCTCTCACACAACACATCTGATCGCCTTCACGCAATCAGAAAGGTATCTCACCGCCAGAAACCAACAAACAAACAGCCACAGATCTAGTCGCGCTTTAAGGACAAGAAATCTCGTCGCCTCTCGTCGACTTGACAATCCCTTCACTGTGAGCGCACTCTTGACGCATCAATAACGGCGTCGCAATGGCTCAGGTTGGCGCATTTGCGGGACTTCCGCCCTTCAGCCCCTCCACGGGTTATGCGTCCTCACTTTTGGGAACCCAGAATGGTTCGTTTGGATCCTGCCTTCCTAAACATCCATCACTCGCACTTGCCCCACCATTCAGTCCAAGTCTCGAGCACCCAGGTACACATTGAACGACAACGCCATCGCGCAATATATAATACTGACTCTGACCCCCCCAGATGCCCAAAACCGCTCCTTGTTCACGGATACGCTTGAGATCGGTAGCCTCTACATGGCCGTACATGTGGTCATCTTCCCGCCAGTCCCTCAGTTCTCACCCGCTTCTCACACCAGCGTCACCAATGGTATCTCCAAGGATACGCCAAACGGAATCAACGGTCATTCAGAAAATGAGATCAGACGTCCCCGTACTCCCACCCAGTTCGACATCTTCCTCAAGGGACTCGACGACGTAGGCTTCGGCTCGCCCAAGTTATCCGATACGAATATCTCAGTCTTTACCATGATTTTGCCCAAGACCTCTGGTTATGTTATCCGCGACGACTTCCTTCAGCTCCGCCTTCAGGACAGCCCCATTCCGATCATCCGGATCTATCATCGTTTGCGGGTGCTGCATTATCACGATGGTATCAGGGAAGCCGAGTTCAACGCCGACCAAAGCATACGTTCTTTGGCCGAAAACGCCGCTGGCATTATCCAGTGGGGAGAGGTGTCCAGCTACAGTTCCATCTCTCAACTTCAGAGACACCGCGCAAAAATTACTCAGGAGCTCATTTACAGACTCGATAGTGTGTCTATGCTATCGCCCACACCCATCGAGTCCAAAACCGTGGCCCTCATCCGTGGCCGTCCCAACCTCATGACCGGCGGGCCCGTTTACGCTGCCGCCAATGCGCTCGGCTTGAAGCTCGTCATCATCGACGAACCCGGTCACTGGCTGGAGGCTGACACCGAGGAAAACCGCAACATCCGTGAGGCCTTTCTCACAACCGACATGACTGAAGACGACACCGTCGCCGATCGCATCGTCGCCTCGATCAAGAGCTACGGCAGCCCCATCCACGGCGTCTTCACCCTGTCCGATAATTTCTTTGTCGCCGTCGCCAAAGCAGCCGAAACCCTTGGTCTTCCATGCGGCCCTGTCTCAGCCTTCGAGACTGCAGTCGACAAATACAAGTCTCGCATGCTGCAAGACTCACCGGGACACACTGCCCGCGTCACCAGCGTTGCCGAACTCGAGGCCCTCCTCGCTGCGCCCAAAGACGGCTCCGCCCCTTTCTTCACACCAAAGTTCCCCGTGATCGTCAAGCCCACCAAGGGCTGGTCATCAGAGTGCGTCTCCAAGGTCAGGAAACCGAGACACCTGGCCCGGGCCGTCGAGAAAGCGACCGCCCGCCATGGCTCCGCCGCAGTCATTGAGCCCTTCTTTGACGGCCCCGAAATCGACGTCAACTTTGTGCTTCTGGACGGCGAGATCCTCTTCTGCGAGATAGCCGACGAGCCCCCCTGCGAGGCCGATTCTGCCAAGGCAAAAGTCAGCGACACCTTCTCCCCTGTTGCTCTCACCCTTCCCTCTTCCTTGCCTGAGGACGAACAAGAGATGGTCCGCGACACGCTGCACAAAATCCTGCTGAAGATGGGCTTTACAACGGGCATTTTCCACCTCGAGGCCAGGGTGGTGAACTCCAAGGTTCTATACATCAACACCGGTCTGGGGAATGTCGAATACATGATTCCCAAGTGCAAAGACGACCTGCCAGTGGAGAAAGCGGAGTGCAAGCTCATTGAGATCAACGCTCGCCCACCCGGCTACCGCGTCTCTGTTCCCTCTCGCCACACATACGGTGTCGACTACTTCGCTGTGCGTATGCTGGCCGCTGTCGACGACAAGGAGCGCCTGCGCGAGGTAGCCAAACCATTCGGTCACGTCAGCAAGTACCGCACTCCCGGCGCTCAATACTGGTCCAGGCTGGTGTACATCCCGGTCCCTAAGGACGGCGTCGTCAAATGGAAAATGCGTGAGGAACTTGGCTTGATCAGCCCGTCTGAAGATCTCAAGCTGCGCTGCCCGGATCTTGCCGAACATATTGTTCTGGCCGTCGACTACTACAAACATAACGACAAAGTTACGACCTTCACTGATGGAGCCAGGACCTACCTGGGCCATATCCTGGTGAAGCACACGGGGGGTCGCGATGAGGCAGTCAAAATTGGCAATGCGGTGCTCGAGGAGTACTTTGTCAATATTCATGACGGCTAGTCTGCTAAGCCTACTTTGGCAATCCTCTGCTGGCTTGTCTATAACTTCGGGGGAGATATCTACCTAGGGAGTGGCATCCCTGTTGAAGCGTGGCGTTCCTTGTTTACAAGGACTGAGCATCATCTTTGGCACGGTGGTTGTCTCTTCTGGTTCTATTGCAGTAGAACCAGAGACATGATAGGGGGTGGCGTCCCACGGATTCAATCATCTGCTCCTACTACCTTGGCCTTGAACGTCTACATCCTATAGGGATTGAGCTCGTCAACTTGGCAGGGTGACTTCTCGGTTACTGAACCCCAGAACTCAGGATTCAGCATTCAGCAGGGAGTGGCACCCCATGATTAGCTCTACTCTCCTTCGAACGCCTTTACATATTCCACTGGTAGTTCCAGGCGTCTGTCTTGAGCGTTGGCCTTATCTTGCTTCCCTTTTGCTTGTTGTATGTTTCTTCTAACCTGCTTTACGGTTAGTCATTTCTCTTTCTCTCGGTACCTATTTTCGGAGGACATTATGGCATTGGATCGGCGTTGAAGACAGGGAAGGCTTAATCACCTCAGAGTTGAGGTTGTGATGAGGGCGAGGATAGGAGTTACACTGGGCAGGGCTGATATACTAGGTAGATGATACCTTAGATTTCCTTCATTGCAAAAGAGAGATCTTTTCAATACCCTTTTCGTTACAGACCTTTGTGCGATATCCTGCTCTTTCATTCCCGGTAACTACCAAACAGATCTGGGTAAAAAAAACACCGGTTGATCCCATCACTCATTGACCACTGCTTCACTCGTCCGCAACCCTTATAACAACCTTCCCAACATGCCTCCCCTCCCACAAATACTCCAACGCCTCCTCCACCCCCTTTTTGTCAAACCCAAAAGCCCTATCAACAGCCGGGCTTAAATCCACCTTTCTCTCCTCCAAAAACTTATTCAACGCCACCATCTCGCTCCTCGTTCCACACAAAATCCCTTCCAGACTCGCCCTCTTCCCAATCAACCCCATCAACACCTTAGGATTCCAATCACCACCCAACCCTTCCAAAAACCCAACCAGCGCAATCCTCCCGTCGCCGAATTTCAAACTCGCAATATCAGCAGGAATGCTAGCCGGGCCGGTGTTATTGACGACGACATCCACTCCCCGGCCGTTGGTAAGCTGTTGGACTTGGGCGGCTTGATCGCCGTTGGTGCGGTAGTTATACCCCTTTACTACCCCCTCAGCAGCCAGGTTGGTGATACGCTTGAGTTTGGCGTCGGAGGATGAACTGATAATGGACGTGACGTTGGGAACGGCGAGAGCGAGGAGGAGGGAGAAGAGGGAGACGCCGCCTGTTCCTTGCAGCAACACCGAGGCTGACTTTTGTTTTTGGAGGAGGGGGAGGCGGAGGGAGTTCCACGCAGTTAGGCCGGCGCCGGGGAGGGTGGAGGCCTTGTTGTTTTGGTGTTAGCTAGCTAGGTATGGTCGGTCGGTCGGTCGGTTGGGGTGAAGGCAAAAGGGACGAGGGGGGGGAGGGGGAAGGGTAAATAACGAACTCAACGAGGAAGGGTACCGAAGCGGGAAACCCGGGGTCCTAACAAACATTATCTAACAGACAATACATATAAAAAAAACAGTAATTGTTTTCTAAACATTAATTATCTATTAAACAATTAATATTTAAGTCCCTAAATTATAGGGGTTAGACCCGCCGCAGCGGTACTAGGTAGCGGATTCGTATAGCGGGTCTAACGGGTACATACAACAAATTGTAGATCGCTCCCGCGCAGTCCGTATACGCGATTTATTTTTTATAATCCGCTTCATTTTCTATAGTACGTACTACGTACGCGCCAAATTAAATCAATTCTTATATCTCGTTAAATTAATTTCTTATATACCACGCACGTACGACGTATACGCCAAATCGCTAATTAAACGGTCGCCTATCTAGCACTATCAACCTAATAAATATTAGTAACTTTCATTTAACTTTAATACTGCAATTATAGTACTGTAACAATTGTAATACTAATACTACGACTACAATACCGTAATAATAAACCGTAACACTAATACCGTCTAACCCCCAACTCCCCCAATTCCATTTAGCCCTACACTTCTATCCCGTTTCGTCCCCTACTAAACGTCTCGTATTAATTAAATTCCGTCGTACGACGGTTTAAATCCCGTACTACCAATATATTAGCCGCAATACAACTTCCTAAATCTAATACAAAATCAAATTACTTCCGGATATTAGCGCCGTTACATCGTAGCGTACAAACACCGAAATCTATATTCCAATTATTAGTATACGCCCATTATATCCGTTAATTAAATATACTTACTATTATACTTTCTATATAAAATCGCCACTTATCCGGCAAAATCACAGCCAATACTTACATTCCAATTTATTAATATACGCCCGTTATATCCGTCAATTAAATATACTTATTACTATACTTTCTATACCGAATATATTAATATATAACCGGCCAATATCTACGCTCCGGATATTAATATACGCCTATTATATTAATTAAATATACTTACTACTATAATTTCTATACCGCCCGGCATCAATACGCCAATTTATTAATCGGCGGTTAATATACAAATATAGTACTTTCTAATTACAAAATATTAATATAAACCCGGCGCAACTCCACGCCCGCCCTTATCGTTAATAGACTTAACCGTATCTCCGCACTAAAATTCACATATAAATATTAAATACCGAACACCTAAAACCACAATTAAACTTCAATTATTAATCAAAAGAATTAAACTTTTAAAAGCAGGAAATTCACTTAATATCGCTTCTATCGTTATAAATATTTAATTCTAACATTTAATACATCTACTATCATATTAATCGATATAGTATATTATAACTTAATTCGTTATAGACTTACTACAATATATATTATTTAATTTCTAATTATAAATATACTAATTATATACATATTCAATTACTATCTTAACCCTTATTTACTATCTTTACCCAAATTAAATATATTATTTTTATCCGGTCCGGGACGCGTATATAATTCCGTCTCTATAATACTAGGTTCGGTCTACGCCAGGTTACGTAACTTCGGAATCGGTCTATATCCCAGCCTATCGGCTCAATACGCATATCTTTACATTTATTACCCTATTATTAGCAAACTAATCTAATAAAGTAAATATTTCAAAATAATCTACTATAGTAGAAAGCGGCCGGTCCATTTCCAAAAACGAATAACGTTATAATTGCATTATATCTATTAATTTATATTATAATATCGTATTATATTAAAACTTACAAAATAATTTAATTTTATAAAAATAATAAAATTTAAATAATTAAATTAATTTCCTAATAATTTTATTAAATAATATATATAATTCTAAATAATACAATCCAATTTATCTATATAATCCCTAATACTTTATTATATAATCTACTAATACCGTAGCTCCGTTTCCCGCGAATACACTTTACATATAGAGGAACTCAACCTTCGTAAAAGTAAAAGTCCTCGAACTCTATTTTATAATAAATAATAAAGTCTAATTTCATTTTAAAATAGATAGCGTTCCGGGCCTTCAACTTTTTCAATCCTAGAACTATCTAGAAAATACAAATATAATCGTCGGCAAACAACTTAATACTATTAACTACAATAGCATTCATTACTAATTTCGAACAATTTCGGAACATTACATTCGTACAATTAGAAAAGCCCTTCGAAGTTAAGAATAAGCGCAAATCCCATTTAATATAGCATAATTCCTTAATAATAGAATCAATACGTATAAATAAAGGAAACGTAACTATAAAGTATATATACTCCTCTAATCTCAAAATTTATATACCTTCCTCTAAATAAAAATATCGACCAACTAATTTCCTAACTTCTTAACTAAAATCTCGATACAAAGCGTCATCAAACTCTTAACTCCGAATTAAAATATACCGTCCAAGATTTTACTTCTCTTAAACTTCTTAGCGCACCTTTTCTTCTACTTCTCCTACTCTTCTTTCTTTTTCTTTTACCTTTCCTTTTCCTCCTACTCCTATTAAACTAATTAACCGCAATAGCATTCATTACCAACTTCGAACGATCTCGGGACATTACTTCTTAATTAAAGTCTCAATATATAACGTTATCAAACTCTTAACTCCGAATTGAAATTCGGTAAAGAATTTAGTACTATCGTAAATATAAACCTTATCGGTCGTTAGCTACAAAAATAAACTAAATATTATAGGGTTAAAAAATTTATACTTTAAGAACTTACACACAATTTTATCAATAACAAGCTAAGGCAAATCGCCTAAATCCTTAGCTAAATTAATATTCTTAACTAGAATCTCGATATAAAGCATTATTAAATTCTTAACAACTTTCAAGGAAGTTGTAGAGAAATTTAACAATTATTTCTAGAAGTCCCGAGAAGTACTTCCTTAAGCCCTTATTATTTAGGAGGGTATAAAAAAGTCGGACTAGCAAAAGCTTTTATAATAAAAAAGAATTAAATAGCTCCAAATAATTATAAAGGACTAAATAATTATAATTTACTTTAACAGAATAAATTATTCTCTAAGATAGGAGTCTTAAATACCCTACCCGACTCGCCGGAGACATTTTTACATTCGTAACCTTCGGGGAAGCTATAAAGAAATTTAGCAATTAATTCGGCATTATATTAATACTTCCTAATAAGGCTCGCCGGTAATTCTATAGCCCTTATTATTTAAAAACTATTATTTTAATAGAAGCTAACTCTAAAAAGCCTCTTCCCGTTCTCGTTTACATTCTACAATATATAAAGAACAACCTACGAAAGTCAGAATTAGGATTACGCTCACTACAAAAACTAATAAGTAAATTATAATCTATCTTTAAATCCGAATAGCCAATATAATAGGTAAATAAATTAGATTCTAAATAATTAGTAAGAATATACTAAATTCTAAGTCGGGATTTTAGTAAAGCGACCTTCGACCTTTAAGTAGCCGTTTTATTTAATAAATATTAGATTAAAGCGCATTGTATCGAATATATATTATATCTAATTAAAACCCTATATACAAAGCGATAATACGGGTTTTATCTACAATAGAAGCAAAATATTATCTTTTATCCAATATCGTCTTTCGTCCAACGTACTATAGCCGGAACTATATAGTAGCTAGCAATAATAATTCGAACGCACTTATAAATAATACCAACGGCCTAAATTACTCGGGAGTAGCAGTATTAAATAAAATAGCCTTAATAGCTTTAACAACTAATTAAACCGGTACAACGTAATTATTAGTAACTACAGGAATCGAAACTTAATTACCGCGGCCAACTTCGTTAGCCGCGGCGTCCGGAGCGACGAAAATAGAAGGGAAATCCTAATTGACCGCGTATCTTAATTACTAGAAGTACACGAAATATACGCCGATATTTAAAACGACTTTCAATAGTATTTGTAAGGGTTCTACGAGGTTGACACGCAGGTAGGCCTTATTGGGAAAGCTGTAATATTCGATAAGGAGTAAGAAGATTGGGCTAGTTTGGAAGCTAGATTGGGTACGATTAAATATATGAAAGAGGTGTGGGGAAGAGAGTTTTAGAAATACTAAGACTAGGCCGAGCCGGGCCGAATAAGCCGAGGTTAGCCGACGGAGCCGAGGTAAGCCGCCGGTCGTTTGGAGAACCCCTGGTAGGTATAAGTTTGGTAAATGCTAAATGTTAGGTATAACTTCTGGGCGCCGGACTTATTATATTACCCCTTTCCTGCTCCCCTAAATAAAGATTTATAAAATAAATAAGAGAGAGAGAAAGATAGTTCTAGAACCCTCTGTGTGATTTGAGTACTCCCAAATACTATTGCTTGGGTTTTTGTAATAGATAAACGATTAAGTAAACGATAAGACTAATATTTCCTTAGGTATTCCGTTCGCCTTAGTACCTATCTTCCGGGTGCGTTCGAGCTGCAACGGGCACTACCGGACTTCAATTGGCCCCGGTACGCTTTATCCTATCTATGAACTGTAAAGACTATTCGCTCTATATTTAGAGACTCGAATTCCTAGCGAACTTTAATATATATTAGCGGGACTTGCTTATAGCCGACGTATATATAGAAGTACGCCTTGGCTATTCCTTTAGGGGATTCTAACCCCTAGTTTGCTCCGGGGGATTTTAACCCTCCGGCGGCGTTCTTAGGTCGCTATCCCTTCTTTAATAGCGGTATTACTAGGTTATGTTAATAGTCCTTATCGTTTATTTTGTTATCCTCTTCCGGGCCCCCAACCGGTTCTTTAATACGGATATATTGGATTTGCACCTTCTTTTTACCCTTAGGGTATTCTTTAGATTAGTAGTTTAGAGAGTTATAGGCTATATAGTTCCTTTATTTCTTCTATTGCTTTTATTATTTTTTAGTAGGCCTATTGCTTTTAGAGCCCCCCGGGGTTAGCCGGGTTTAGGTAGCAGTAATATTTATCGGTTCTCCTTTATTATTATAAGCGGTAGTATTAGAATTAGAATTATAGTATCCCGAAGAGCTTCCTTTAAGAAAGGTATTAATATTAAGCTTCCTAAAATAGGAATAAAGGTTTGAGTAGTTATCGGGGTACTCGGGCTTCTCCCGGAGGCGCTTGAGCTATTCGTCGTTTAAAGAAGATATTAGGGAATTAATAAGGGCCTAATTAAGTTATATATTAGTTTTGGCCTAGTAAAGAATTTCTTTAAAACGAACGAAGAAAGAGGAGATAGATTCTCGAGACTTTTACTTTAAGGAGAGTAGTTCAAGCCTTGCTTTTTTATTTTAGTTAATTTCGCTATAGTTAATATAGAGCTTTTCGAGTAACTAAGTTAGAGTCTAATTAGCCGGGACTTAAATAAAGGTAAAGATAGTTCGGCGGACGGTAGGCGAAAGGTTAGAGTAGAGGTAGTAGAATTAGGTTTCTAGATTATTTATAGCGTAATTATTAGTATAAAGTTTAGTTTCCGCGGCGTAGATCTACGTATTGAAATTTTTCTTATCGCCCGCAAATTTATTGAGGTAGGAAAGTATCGGTTTACTAGAACCCTTTACGGCGGCGAATTCGGTAATTAAAGTCTAAATAGTTATAGTAAATTATTATTAGCGTTCGTTAGCGTTTTGGGACTAAGGGATTTGTGAAGCTATGTCGTGCGATGTTTTCCGAGTTGTGGTAAAGATGGTAAAAAAAAAAATTGTGGTGGCGTTGTAGAACGACGGCGATAGTTTTGAGTATTCTTCGGGCAGCTGGAGATAGTTGAGGGTTTTGAAAAGAGGGTCGAATATAATGTAAGGGTTCTACGAGGTTAATACGTAGGTAGGCCTTATTAGGAAAGTTGTAATATTCGATAAGGAGTAAGAAGATTGGGCTAGTCTGGAAGCTAGATTGGGTACGATTAAATATACGAAAGAGGTGTGGGGAAGAGAGTTTTAGAAATGCTAAGATTGGGCCGAGCCGGGCCGAATAAGCCGAGGTTAGCCAACGGAGCCGAGGCAAGCCGCCGGTCGTCTAGAGAACCCCCGGTAGGTACAAGCCTGGCAAATGCCAAATGCCAGGCATGACCTCTAGGCGCCGGACCCATCACAGTATTCCCAACAATAAGGAGACTCGGAACCCAAAATTTAAACGAGCGGAAATTATTACTATACAATCCAACGCTAGACCTTCTTTAAATTAATTTAACTTCTAAGGAAATTATCGTAATATAGCCAGAACCGTATAATAAGCCGTATAATAGGCCGGTATTCGGCGGCGTATAAATAACGAATAAATTCGCCAGTATTATAACAACTTAATTATACAACATAATCATTAGTAACTAGATATACTATAAATTAAACTACAGGAACTAAAATTTAATTACCGCTTAATAGAATAGTTCAACGGGTTTAACTTTAATAATAAATATTATAATTAGCGCCGACAACGGCGGAGGGGCATCTACTACCTTATTAAAGTATCTACAATCAAAGCATCTACTATAATTATATTATAATTATCGGCGAAGGGGTTAACTTCGTTAGCCGCAACGCCCAGAACGACGAAAAAACCCTCGCTATAAGAGCGGAAATTATTACTATACAACCTAATACTAAATTCTTTCTAAATTAATTTAACTTCCTAATAAGGTTATAATTTAACCGGAACTATATAGTAGGCCAATATTATTAAATTAAGGGAATATCGAGAAATCGTAATCCTCGTAGTTCGGGAATTATTATTATAATAGAAGTTAACTCTAAAGAAGGACTATTTACGCTAAATTTTAACGAACTTCGAAGAGTATCTCTTATAATTCCTCCCGCCATTTAATTATATTATTTCTATTTCGTTAAAATAAGCGGGAGGAACTATAAATACCGACGAATACATACATATACTCGAACTCAATACGCGGGTTAAAATAATAGGGACCGGTATCCATAAATAACCAACGGCTATACTATAAATAGAAGCGTTAATTATTATATATACTTCACGGAGGGATAGCGGGGAGAAGGATTAATTAATTTATAAATTATCTACTAAATCGAACATACTTATAACAAACTTATACAAACATTAATGTAATAGAATCTAATCCCGGCTAGAAATAATATAAATAATAATTATTATCGTAATTTATCGCCCAATTGAAATTGTTCTAGCAATTACTATATTAGTAACTATTATATTAGTAACTATTATATTGATTTGGAGCAAAAACCACACCACGAAGAAAAGACAACAACCCTACAAAACTTGAAGGAAGAACCTTAGAGCTTGAAGGAGTGAGTCAAATCGTCTGTAGAGGGCTGTAATATCTATAATAAGACTAGATTTGAGAGCCTAAATAATTGCTATAAATACTTAGGGAGTAGATTAGAAGTAATGCCGAGGTATTACTTCTAACCTTTAAACTCCAAAGACTTTAGAAGGAGAATGGAGGAGTAGATTTGGAGGTTAGAGTTTTCAAGTTAGGGGAGGGGATTTATAAAGTAAAAGCGGATTTAGCGAGGAGTAGATTTGGAGAGTATAAATTCAAGTATATTTGTAGTGAGTAATGTCTAGTCTAAACTATTTATCTCCCTCTTCTAAACGAAGAAGGAGTCTCTACCCTTTTATTTCTGGATTAGTAATATCCTTCGACCTATTATAGCTAGGAGCTAATCTCCTCCTACTGTCTGAACTTCCCTTCTTATAATAACTCTCAAAATGAAGTATTAAGGAAAAATAGGAAAAAATTCCCCAAATTAAACTTCCCTTTGAATCTGCTATAGGTCCTCCTAGCAAATTCACCAAACAAACGAAACGAAATCACTACTCTTAACACTGAAATTTGTACCAATATAAGAGAAAAAGAAAAAGAATAGTAATAACTCCCAAGCAAATAATTAAGCGACCGACAGAGGGGTAGAAATTTGTACCCTCTACTTCTATCTCCTCCTAGCGGCATTGGCCCTCTTGGCCGCTTCCTTCGCAAAATGCGCCGTATCTCTCGCCTCCTTTTTTCTAGCCTTGCGCTCGTTAGCCTCGTTTCTAAGGATAGAATAAATTAGAGGTCGCTCTTCGTTGAGCGTTACTTAGATCCGTACTATATTGACCTTTAACGGTAGAGGGATTAGCTATTAAATTAACGGCCCTAAAGTTAGTGTATATCGGTAGTTAATAGTTATTACCTCCCGATTTCCAGCTAGACCGTAAATACTAAGGAACGGATCTACCTTGCGGCGTTCTAGTAGGATAAAATAATTAATTAGAAAACGCTCTTAATCCGTTAGATTTACGATGTATTCGGCGTCCCTCTGCTTTTTCGTCTTCTTCTTAGCCTTAGGCTTCTTTAGCGGCTTTGGTTGGATTGCTAGTGCGGGTTCGGGGTTGATTTACGCCTCGGGGGTACGCGGTAGCGATAAAAAAGAGTCGGGAACGTAATTATAATCCTCGAACACTCTTTCATTCTCGTTGCTAATCTTGTTCGTAACTTTACTCTATATATACTCGAAGGGGGAAAAGGATATACGGACAGGAAGTCCGGATCCCCAATCGGGGAAGTCGCAAAAGGTGGCTAAATCCAAATATAAGGCTGCAACGCCCTCTCCATCCTTAAACCTAGGGCCGTTATATACCGGTCCCCTTAATTTAGCGTTAAATTTAACTTAGTGCGTAACTCTCTCTTCCTATTTTATAACCCGGAATAGATCTATTCGTTATTTCTCCGTTATTAGCTCTTCGGTAGAGCCGGCTTACGTTATCCTAATACAATCGCAGGCTATACGCATTTATTATCGGACTATTATTAGTTCTAATTATTCGAAATCGTTGAGCTACGTCTATAGCGATTAATATTTACCCTCTTCCTAACGGACCGGCTATAAATAAGGAAGTTCTCCTCCAGCAGGGAATAAATTTACCCGCTTAATTTTAATAAAGAAACACCGCGCAGCCTTTAATACTTAAAGACTATAAATCCAACCTATATATTATTTAACAAACTCCATCTCTAGCTACACAATTTCGACTTTTATTCTCGTTATATTAATATCGAAATATCCGGAATATCGTTCAGTAAAAATCTAATACGCGGCACGGATCCGCTCCACCCTAAGCTCTTTATAGCAAAAGTCGTAATAATATTATACATACTCAAGCTAGTCGAAAATAGCCAGCGAAAAATAGTCCTCGAAGTAAATAGGCAAGCACTACCATTTAATAACGCAAAGAAACGCGTCAATAGCAGGCCCTACCGCTATAAAGTTTTAATCTCCCTCCTAGATCGTAAAAGCTAAAGAAGGGACGTAAACCCTATCTCCGAGCTTCCGCAACATTTAAATTAGGCCGGTATAAACTTCGAAATAGTCTAATTAAAATTCGGTATTAGCGGTATACTAAATATTAGCTATACCCAACGCACAAGCAAACCAATTCATCCTATCCGGTTAATCTATTGTAGGCTAGTCCGAAGGTAGGAGCAAATCTACCCGTAGCACGATATTATAAACGACGGCGTCTATTTCTAGTTAATAAGTAACTGCGTACGGCGCTACATTGCCTCCGTTTATACCCCCGTCGTCGTAATATTTTAGGAACCGCCAATCCTCCTCGGGGAATAGATTTCGAAGCGCTTCCTATCGAAGCGGGCAGACTTCTCTTCTACTAATATTAATATCTTTCTAATCCTCTACTTCTAATATCCAATTAATTAGGAAACTATTAGTATTCTCGGCGTATTCTTCAAACTTATTATATACCTAATTCTAAGCGGAGAATTATCTTAAGTTTAATAACGGAAATAATTACTCTAAAATTATTAGGTCCTCTTATATAATATTCTCGATAGCGGGGATCTCTTCCTCGGCCTAAAGTTTCTCCTTAATCTTAAGCTTACTAATAGCGGGGGGCAAATTAACAACGGGACTCAAAGCCGGCGTTACTAGGAGCTAATCTCCTACGGCTGGGGACGGCAACCACTCCACCGGGATCTTCTTCTTATTAATAAATACTATAAAGTCCTTTTATTACAATAAATCTAATGCTTCTATTTCCTCCTCTGTACTATTATACTTCTAGTAATATATTAGTACCTTTTAATTAATTATAGCATCTTCGGTAAGTTCTTCTTCTATAGGACGCTAGGTAATATTGATAAAGTAGTATAGTCTGGGTAAGATTACCCCCTTCCTAAGCTCAATTTTATATTAAAAGCGGTATTTTATCTTAATTTTGAATATAATTGGGTAATAAGTAATATTATACAAATTTAATCTCTATTCGATCTTTTTATTAAAGGGCTTTTCAAACCCGAGCTTCTTTAGCCAAATATTTAAGGCTATAATACTAATCTATTATAGACGTAGTAATTGTCCTATAGTAATCTTTTTGCTTAAAAGGCTAGCGAGGTTTATTTTTAGCTACGATATCTTATACGAGAGAGAGGAAAAGATTTACTTGCGTAATAAAGAAATAATTGGGATAGGCGCAAATCTACTAATTATTAGGGGAAACGGAAATTTGCGTAAAGTAGTAGTAATTGCTAGTACTTATTACTTAAATCTTTAAAAAAGTTTTTGCGCGGGGCACTAAAATTTGCGAACGCATTATACCGTAAATTTAAAAAGAAAAACCATTTCGGTACTATTCTATAATCGTTATTAAAATTCCAAATACTATTTGGGTACTAATCCGTTTAATTAATACTTTAAAGTCCGTTTATTTTTCTCCTAATAATACCTTCCCGCTCCGTAACTCTACCCAAAACCTTCCTGTCCTTATTGTCCAAGCAACGCGTATTTACTACCTCTACCGCCGTCGGTAATTATAAGTATTAGCTTTTTCCTATTATAATAGGTCTACCCCTTATTATCTTTCCTTATTATATATCCTAACCCTTAACTTTCTCCTCCTAATAACCTCAGTCTTTTCTCTCAACGAGGCACAAATCTATACCTATTATATCTAATAACTCAATTCCTACTAATCCCATTTAGGAGGTCATCTAACGTAGTAATTTACCCGTAGACGAATAAAGTACTAATACCTAGCCTGCCGTTAATATAATAGAATTAACGGCTCTTACGAAAAGATATTAATTAGCCTTGCCTATCGTAGGTCCGATTCCTACTTATCCCTTAAAAACAAATAATAATCCCCTTCACGTTAATAAACGTACTGACGGCAAGCAACAAATCTTATCGAAGGTATACATTTACTTCTTTAACGTTCCCCCTCTTCGTAATACTCTTTAAAGCATTTATTTTAATAATAATAACGAATCCTTCGCTAGTTTAATACGGATCTTCACCTTTATTAAACCTATCGTCGCTAATAAGTTCTATTTAGAATAGGTTCTCCTTAATAGTAAGAAGAATTTTATTAAGTTTATAAACGACTTTTACTTAGCGAATATTTACCGGTCTACCTTGAGTAAGTATTTTAATTAGCGGGACTTCGATGCCCGACCCCCGCGCCGTATCTTTATCGAAAAAAAGGGTATTTAGCCTTAGGGGTATTATAACGCCTATATACGTACTAAAAAGGAGCGTATCTTTAATTTATTCATTTAAGCCTTTGGATTACTATACGGATTTACCCCTCTTTATTATTAATCTCTATTTCCTTTTTACTAATTTTTCTTCTCTTCTTAGGAATAAATATCTTTACTCTTATTGCTTCGTAAAGGCGTAAAAGACCTATACTTCGGTATTTATACCGCCCGCTAATAAATAGGAAATAGTTCCTATTTAGTCCCCCTTTATCGGTTATATTTCGATGCTAGGAAGCATTAAGGGGGGGATTTATAACAATTATACCTGGGATATTAAAAGGGCTAATAAATATATTTATTCGGCAATTTCCTTTAAAGAATTATAGTTCTTAAACGCTCGCGATTCGTCAGCGAGTAAATCCCTCGCATTATTAAGTAATAACTGTAACTATAGCGGTAACGTTCTAATTATTAAAGGCGTTATCTAAAGCGTTTAATTGTATACTAATTAGCGCGTCCCTTTTATAAGGAAACTATAAGCTTACTATACGATATACGAATACTAACAACTTAGTTTAAGGGGCAAGGGGTTCGCTTTTCGTAGGAATAAATAACCCGAAAATTATAATAACGAAGGCAACTTCTAATAGCTTATTATAAATTAGTAGGGAGGTAGTAGAGGGGATAATAGCGAGGCGGTTATTCCCGAAAGCGTTATTAATAAGGATAAAGTAATAATTAATTAATTCTTTAATAAAGGTAAAGTAGGTAGTAGTAAGAGTAGTAAAGCGTATAGAGATTAACGATAAGGGTAATATATCGGGGGAATCTATTATCCTATAATAGGTAAATAAATTTACTCCTTATAATATTAACGGATCTTTTCTTTCCGAACTATTAAAAGGTATAGTATTTTTATAGTAGTATACGAATAACTAAAGCTTTTTACTTTGAGGGAAGAGATTGCAAAAAATTTTCGTTAGTAAAATAAAATAAATAATAAAAAGATAATGCTGTAATAATAAATAATTATTCTTCCTTTCTTCCCTTCGTACTAATCTCCTCCTACTTATCCTTTAATATTTTATTTTCCCTTCGAAAGTAATTAAACTCCTAGCGACCACTTTCGCTAAGCAAAAAAAATACAAAACCTAAATAAAAATTAAAAAGAGTTATTAAATAGAGGGTAAAGGGCACCAGTATTTTAATCTTATAGCCTAAATTTACTCCTTACTTAAGAATATAGTCCTTTAGGTCCAATTAAATTAGGGCCGGTTTAAATCGGGAAGTCTTTTGCATTATAAAACTAGTAAGGACTTCCCTTAGCCAATTACAAAATAAAATAAATAAATAACAAAAATATAAAACTTAAATAGTATAGTGAAAAATATTAATAAAAGTAAAAGATAAAAAGGAAATTGGTCGGTCGGTAGTTATCGGTCGTCGCGGCAAATCTATACGTCCTTCGCCGGCTTTAGAGGGTCGTTTTAGCGTTCTTATTGCGGGTTCGGAGGCCCGTATATAAATTAGCGATTCCCGGCCGGTATTCTGGATTTATAGCCCGCCTAATTGCTACCGGTTCTACTATTACTATTATTCTATTGATAGCTACCTAGCCTTATAATTCCTCCTCTTCATCCTCCGCTATTACTTCCTAAATTCCCGGTGGCCTAGTATTCGGTAAAGAGACTTCGAGGCGAGAGGTGCGCCTTTTCTCTTCTATCCTTTGCTTTCGGGTATTAAATTTCGTCTCCTTCGATTCCCCGGCGGTACCCTATTCGAATTTTACTATAAGTTGGGCTCGCAATTTGTTTCGTCGCTAATTTTCCTCAATTATAATTCCGTCTTCGGTCGGTTCGTAATTTCCTTTACGCCCTCCTTCTTCGGGAGAGATCTATTCTAATAAAAATTCGTTTGGGTTATTTACGGTTAGTATAATTCTATCCTTAACTATAAATTTTTTAATCCTTTAAGAGTTAATTAGTTTTAAAAGCTATATTCTATTAAGGGTTTCTATATAATAAATATTCCTTAATATTTAAGAGATACGGAACGGACTTTACTATTGGTAATTTAACTTTTTAACCGAATTTATATTAATACGGCGAATACTATCGTAAATTAGTATTAGGTCTCCAACTTCGATCTAACTATTTTAAAGCCTTATCTTCCGTCGGTTGTACTTATTTCTATAGTTAATTATACGTTCCCTTACTACTATAATTTTCTTAATTACTTAAGCGAAACGGTATTTAATATTGTAGTATATCCTAGCTACCGTAGAAATCAACTCCTCCCTCGTTATTTTCTTGCTATTATTCTACTAATTTATTACTCTTTAAAAAGGGAAATTAAATTCGATTAAGGTAATTGGATTATAGCCGTAGGTAAGTTAAAAGGGTATATATCCGTAATTACCTCTAATTATAATCCGGTTTGCGAAAAGGACGAAAGGTAAGTATTTCCTCTACGTAATACTCTTACTATCGTTTATTTTGGCTAAAGAAGCTATAATAGTTGCGTAGCCCTACTTATTTGCCCTATTAGTCCTAGAATTATAGGGAGCGATAATATATTTGAAAATCCCCAATTATTCGAATACGTCCTCAAACTCTCCTTTAAATTCTAAGCTACTATTAACTAAGACGGCGAGCGGATATCCCTATCGAAAGAAAATAAACTTCAAAAAATTAGTTACTAATTCCGCTTTAGTATTGGGCAGGATAGCCGCTTTAATGTACCCGGTAAAATCATCTCTAGCTTCTATTAACGGTATCCTTTTTCTAATAGTACCCGGTATAAATTAAATATTAAATGTCTACCTCCCTATAGGTTAAGTATTTAAATAGGTCTACTTATAGCTATCCTCGAACTGTTTTAAATTAAACTTCTAATATTATAAGTAGGAGCGGATCATCTCCTCGATTTAGGTATATATACCCTTCTAATAGTAATATTTAATAATCCGCCGGTAAATCCCTTCCTTTCCGTAATACCCTACTTTATCGTAGTAATGTACTAAAATTAGCTTGCGGTCTTTAGGGTTATTAATAAGCCTTTGCGGAACCTGCGAGGGGTTGGTAGGTAGCAATTAAAGGGCTCCTTTAAAAACGAAATATTTCGAAGCGTTATTACGGAATTAACGGCGAATAGCAAATCCCTTTAAGTACTTAAAGACCTTATAAATTATTAAATAGGAGGCGATCTCTTAGGATTATTAAAACCAATCTCCCTTAAGAATTACTTCTAGAGTATCTACTTAAATAACGAAGATAATATAAATCTGCGCGTTAATAAAGTCGTTAATATCCTCCTTATACTCCTTCTCGTAAAAATTAGAAGGTTTTAAGGGTTTGCGGAATAAGCTATTAGCAATAACGTTCTTACTTCCTAGGATATACTTAACTTTAAAATTAAAAACTTTAATCTAAGCAATCTACTTTATTAAAAGAGCTCCGGGGATATCGCTTGCAACACCGTTAAATTAATATATAAAAACTATTATATTTATTTCAATAATAAAGTAAACGCCGAATAAATATCGCTTCAACCGCTTTAACGTATAAAGGAGGCTTCGAAGCTCTCTCTTAATAATATTATAACGTTTTTCGGCGTCGGACTAAATCCTACTCTCGAAGCGGTATAAGTATCTTTTCTTATCGGGGCCGATCTGCTCCAATACTATACTCTAGCCTTTAAATAATATATTAACCATTAAGTAGATTATCCCGTATCAATCATCGTCGTATACTAACGTAGCGAAAATTAGGACTATAATTACCAAGTACTAAAGGTATTCTATAGCGAATTACTTATTTTCCCCCCAATTCCATTCTACTCCTTTCTTTATTAAAACGTAGAAAGGGATTATAATAATATTAAAATTCTTAATCCAAATCCGGTAATAACCTACGATACTAAGGAAGGCTCTAACCTACTCTAACTTTTTACCCTTTTTTTCAAATTACCTTTTATAGTAAATCTATTTATTAATTTTGGCGACTTTTTCGGCAATTAATAATCTACCGTCGGGAGAGTAAAGGTAGCTAATAAGGATAATTTAGTTTTGGCACTATTAGGATTTAACGGCGGCGATTGTCCCTCCTACTAACTCCATATTGAAAAGGACCTTATCGATATTTATAAGATGCTTTAAAACGTATTTCCTAATACTTTTAGTATTAATTACCTCCCTATTATAATCGGTTCTAGGGCCCTTAATACAAATATTATTAAAATATAGTTAGTAAACGTTAAGGATTAAATTGTAGAGTATACGGGTTATTACTCTTATAAACTAAGCGATAGAGTTAGTACTTCCTTAAAGTAAGGTGGTTATCCGGAAGTACCCTAATAGTATTAAGAAAGTCGTAAGATTTTTATTAACTTTATCGAGGGGGATCTAATCGTAGCCGGAAAATAAATCTAATAATAAAATTATTTTATAACTTCTAAAACCTTTACTAAACTCTTTATAATTTAAGGGCGGATTTATATTTCGTAGGGTTATTTTATTAATCCGCTAAATATTATTAATTAAGCGTAGACTTCTATCCTTCTTAATAACGAAGAACTAATTATTCCTATACGCGGCGTAACTTTCCTCAAAGATTCCCTTTTTAACCCTATCTTTAAATAAATTATAAACTTTATTATAAAGAGCCTTAGGGATTAAAATAGCCTTAGTTTACTAAATAGCGTATAGGATAGTACGGATTTCTTAGGGAGGGATTATTTTAGCGTTAAGCTTTCTATATTTTATAAAGTCCTAAGTAAGAGCGTTCTCCTTATTAAAAAGGATATAAGTAAATAATTTAATCTCCTTGGTATTTAGAGTATTCTAGACCGTTTGGATAATGGCTTGAAAACGCTCTTCTATTAGTTTTAACCTTCTAATTAACTCCGTAAATCGGAGAACGACGTAAAAATCCTACTTTATACCGAAATTCTCTAAAGCGTTGCTAATCTGCTCCTAAACCTTTACTATTTTATTTACTTTCCAATTAGGGTTCCCTCTAAGCTTTAATCCATCCGAGACCACGTTATCGATAGGGTTAGCTTTTTATCCGACCTTCTTATATATAGTATTAATATATACGAAAAGAATCTTTAATTTCTATCTTTTTATTTTGCTTACAAATCTCCTTATAACCCTCTTAAACTCTTTTATTAAAGCCTTCTTAATCCGCTTCTTCGCCTTCTTCGAAACGATAATTATTTCTAATTCCTCTTAACCCTCTTCTTCGCTAGCCTTAGGATTTATTCCTTTACTTTATACCGAATGCGGCCGAATAGTACTTTCCGGATTCGAATTAACCCTAGAGCTTATATCCTCTTTTTTAATAATTTCCTATACCTTTTGTAACGTTTAATACTTTTCCCTTTCTTTGTATAATATTGAAATAATTTCCTCTACCGCTTCGTTAATAAAGGCGGCGATCCCTTCGTTATCTTCCTTAAACTCTATCTAATTTAGTAGTTTTATTTTTACCGAAGAATTAGCATCTATAACACTTTCCCTACCGAGTATTATAGGGGCTGTAAATACTATTCGGGATTTAAACCCGCTAATTAATACCTATTAATTCCTTTAGATTAGCGATTAGGGCGGCGCGGATTACTATCCCGCCGATTATAATCGATATGTAATTCTTACCGTTGTCCTTATATTTTATATAAATATTAGCGTTTTAAAAGAAGGGCAAACCTAATATAATTTTATAGTTGGGCAAGCGGTTCTTAATAATGAAGAAGTAGACCTCTCTACCTTTATCGAATAAATAAATCTTTTTACAAGTTTCCCTAAGGAAATTCTTTTTACTTCTATTACTATCAATATTCTTAATTACTATATTAATAATATTCAAACCGAACCGATCTACAAGTCCCTTATAAATAATATTATATTCTACACTAATATCGAGCAAGGCGGCGATCTTCTACCTTCCCTTTACCTTAATAAAGACTATTAGCGTAAATAGTAGTAAGAGTCTAATAATTCCCTTCTCTATAGCTAGGGTAAATATCTCCGCGTACTTCATAACGTTAATAAGGGCCTTACGAACTAATACTCTTCGTATAGGCTTACACCGGAATTGCTCAAAGGCTCGCCATTCCAATACTAAAAAGCTATATACCCCCATCGAATCAATTTGGCCGTAGAGAGAAAATACACTAACACCTCTCATTACTTCCATAAGGTTAATCGCTACTTTAGAAGGAGCAGATCCGCTACTAAGGGATAAAGTTAATATCTAAATATTAGCCTTAAGCATAATAGGGATAAATTTATTAGCCTCGGGGGTATTATTACGAATAGCGCTCCCGTTATATTTAAACTCGGGTTTAAGTATACTGTTATTATTACTATAATTAATATTACTAAGTAAATTAACCTATCGGTAAATGGCTATAGCATTAGTAGGATTATTCTTAACGACGTCCTTAACGGTAATATTCACTTTAATAGCTATAAATTTTACTATTATAGGGTAGAGATCCTTTAATTTAACTATATTATTACGAGTTTTAGGGTCCTTAAGTTCTTTAAAGAAGTGAACTTTTTTAGCTCTCTCGGTAGTAAATTCAAAGGTAGGTTATTTCTCCTCTATAGTTGCAATATTGCGCTTAGGGGCTCGCTTACCTAGATTAGCTTCTTTAAGAGGAGGGGCCGCCGCGAATATAGGGGTATTAGTAGAGGGGAGGAAATCTTCACCAAAGATCCTAGGTTTCTTAGCTTCTCCTACGGTAATAATTATAGTGGAAGAAGACTTAGGGGTATTAATCTCTACCTTATCGTTCGAATCCGTCAATTTAATAACCTTTAGGGATTTGCCGGGGAGCTTTTCCTTAAAATTGGCTACGATTATATAGGTAGTTGCCGCCCTCTTTCGGATAGTTTATATCGTTCTATAAAAGTAATTATATTTATTAATTTAAATGATATTAGTCCTAACCTTCTTCCTTTTAGCGTTAACGGCCTAAATCTCCTCCTACGCTTCCTTATTACCTAAAGGAAGTAAGTCGAAATTAGGAACGTAATTAAGCCTTTTAGGATCTCCTCCCTTAAATTGTTCTAATTCCTACTTTTTAAATTTAGGGTAGTCCGGGTAATTAATTTTTATAGCTATTAAGGATTGGAGTAATTCCCCAACCTTACTTTAGCGCTAAGTATTAACGTACAATTAGTAATCTACTTTTTAATTAGGGTCCTAATTAAATCTAAAGAAAATTTAAGTACTTAGTCCCTTAGAAGGTTGAGCCGCGGAGAATAAATAGTACTTATATAGGAGATTGCGCTATTTCTAATTATACTTATATATAAAATAGTTATCTCTATACTAATAGTATATAGTAGGAGCCTGGTTATTGCGAGAAGTATAATCGTAGGGAGCATATCCGCCGCGAAATAAAGGGTATTAACCTCTACTTCGGCCAAAGCTGGAAATTAGTATAGCATTAATTTATATAGGAGGATAAAGGATTTAAGTAGGGTATACGGGCTATTAAGGGGCGGGAGGAAAGTGCTAGGCGAGGTATTGCATATTTTCTATTTTAGAGTAGTGGATTATCAGCTTTTCGAATTGATTAGCGAGCTTATTTATTGAATTGTCGATGCGCTTAATAGTCTCATTAGTTTTAATAAGCAAGACCGGATTAATTACCTTAGCTGATTATTTTTTAACCTTTTTAATAGAGGTAGTCTTTTTAATAATAGCCGTACTACCTTCGCTAAACGAGGAAGAATTATTTATATCGACGACCTTCTTTTTAATCTTACGCTTCTTAGTAGTAATCTCCTCCTCGCTAAAATCGGAAGAGCTTAAAGAGTCGTTAAAAAATAGTACTTTAAACTATTAAATAACAGCCTCCTAAAGGTCCGTATAGAAGGTAATCCAATTTATTTTAAAAATTACCTCCTTATTCTTAGCGGATATAATGCTAATAATCATTTACCTAATCTTAATATTCAATTTCTTATAGAAGTTCTTAATAATTAAATCCTTAGTAGCCTCCCTATCCGCGTCGTTCTAACGAGCGAAGAGGGCGGTATAATTAAAAATAGCCTTATCGATTTTATTTTTCTTATAAGGGATTCGCTTAATATAGAACTTCTTAAGAGTAGCAAATACGTTATCCGTTTATTTAGGGTCCTTAACTTTATAAATTATTTTAAAAGCCTTAATAAAACTCTCTTAAGAAATATCGTTGTTTTACTTAAGCTAGCGGAGGATACCTTTAGCAATGTCCTTAGGCTACTTCTTATATTAAATAATCTAAGCGCTAATTTTAAATTTATTATCGCTGAAGTTAATATAGCCAACCTCTTCTTCGAAAAGCTCGAAATATTCGGTAATTCTTTTGCTATTAAACTTCTTCTTAGGTTTAACGTTGCGGCCCTATTAAATACTAGACCGGTTGAAAACGGAATTAAGGGGTACGATTACTATAGGCGGATCTACTCCTTTAATCGGAGCCTCGGGAGTATTAACCTTAGGAGTAGAGGGGTCGTCGTATTTAGAAGAAGAGTCGGATATATTATTAAATAAGGATTCGGTAAAGAATAAAAATCTTTAATTAAATAGGGAGTAATAAATAGGTAGGTTTATTAATAAGTATATAAGGTAATGGTTATAAAGGTCGGTATAATTACTCAAAGATAAATAGATCTAGCGTTCTTTATTTAAAGGATTAGTATTGTATAAATACCTTTATACCGCTGGACTTTGGATATTAGAATCTGGATTGGGCGGTTTAATGCGGCCGGGAATCGGGGTATTTGAAAGTAGTTCGCTTATTTAGTAGCATTCTTAATTATACTAATCGTTGCTAATAACCACTTTGCTAATAGTATTCGCTTCTAAAAGGAAGCTTAATATAAATAAAAAAATGATTAGTAAGGTTCGAAAAATTAATATAATATAATCGAATAAGGTTGCGATTAATCGAAGGAAAAGTTCGGCGTATAATTCTCGAGTATTTATAGCGAAGGTAGGTGAAGGGGGTGGGGGGCGGATTAATTCTTTATTTCTAATTCGATTTTTTCGAACTCTTGTGTAATTTGAACTGCTAATTCTATCGTTTTTAATCTATCTTCTTATTAATTTAGTCTTTCGGTACGGTTCTTTTTCGTAATCTACGTCGATTGTAGTTTAATAAAAGAGGGGAAAGGGGTTAGAATATTTATCGAAGGATATCGGTAAGTTGTAAATTGGACGAGGAAGCGAGGAACCGTATATATCCGGTATTAATATTTCCGAGGAGTCGATTAAATAACTCCGTTGTCGTAGGGGGCGATTAGCTACTTACTATTCGATCGACTATTAAGTTAGTATTCCGAGGAAAGGGGGGCTAATTTCCGCATTTACGAAGAATCCCGGCCGGAGATTCTTCGAATTCGCATTAACTAATCTGGTTGGGAGTTTGAAATTTATTTCGTCCTTATTACCATTTGATTTGGAGCAAAAATTATACTACGAAGAAAAGACAATAACCCTATAAGATTTGAAGGAAGAACCTTAGAGCTTGAAGGAGTGAGTCAAATTGTTTATAGAGGGCTATAATATTTATAATAAGACTAGATTTAAGAGCCTAAATAATTGCTATAAATACTTAGGGAGTAGATTAGAAGTAATGCCGAGGTATTACCTCTAACCTTTAAATTCCAAAGACTTTAGAAGGAGAATGGAGGAGTAGATTTAGAGGTTAGAGTTTTCAAGTTAGGGGAGGGGATTTATAAAGCAAAAGCGGATTTAGTAAGGAGTAGATTTGGAGAGTACAAATTCAAATATATTCGTAGTAAGTAATATTTAGTCTAAGTTATTTATTTCCCTCTTTTGAACGAAGAAGGAGTTTCTACCCTTTTATTTCTAGATTAGTAATATCCTTCGACCTATTATAGCTAGGAGCTGATCTCCTCCTACTGTTTGAACCTCCCTTCTTGTGATAACTCTCAAAATGAAGTACCAAGGAAAAACAGGAAAAAATTCCCCAAATTAATATTAATAATTATTATATTAGTAATTACTTTAATAGGGAATAGGGACTTGGAAAACAAATTCAAATAGCATATTATATATATACTAATTAGGTTTTATTAGCCCGCTCGTCCCCATTTAGCATATATTAAGCTTAATTATACATTATATCAATCGTAGTCGAACCTTTTTCAGCAATAATATTCAATCTAACCTTACTATATAAATAATAATAAGCGCAGGTCAATCTTATTATAAATATTTACCCGTAGTAACCTTTATCGTCCAATCCGTTTTATCGTCGCCAATTCGTCTACTATTAATACCGCCGCAATACACAAACGTAAATCGCTCAATAGAAATTCCAAATTATACAATAAAGCTACTATACTTATAGTCCGCTATAAGGATACAATATATATAATACAACATTATCGTAATAATAGAAATAGTACAATAGTAATTTAATCTTTAAATACAAATATATATAATTAAATTATAATTATTACTACAGTCGTAATAATAATTATAATAATAGTAATTAATAATTATCGAATATCTTTTAAAGTAGAGTAAAATTACAAGGTAAGTAATAACTAAATATCGGGAGTGTAGGGTATATTAATATACGTCCCTTAAGTACCCGAAGGGCTACTAACAGAATAATTTAAAAAAAGGATCGATTTTTTTATAGAATTAGAACAAAGTCGGTACGTACTATCTAAATTCTAATAAATACAGGGTTAAAATATATTACATATAAATAGTACATAGATATACTACGGTACTACGCGCGCAATCTATAAATATAAATAGTATAAAAAAATAGGGGCGACCTTTTTAATATCAGTACTATCTATAAAAATCAGTCCTATTATAATTCTTTACACAGCTTCGGATAATAGAATATAAAATTTAATAATATATAATTATATATAATATTAATAAGCAATTCTATTATACTTTTAAAGTATAACGGACCCCTAATAGGTATCAATTAATCGATAAATAGCAGCTTCGGGGTACGGGTTTATCGAAATCCTAAAGTAAATCGAAAAACCGATTTTAAATTCGACTACACGCTAATCGGATTACCTATCATACTAAACCAATATACTTTTATACTTTTAATATACGTATAGGGTTAGGGTCAGGTATATAGGCTAATATAGTACATACGGCGATACGAAGTCGATTTAAACGGAAAGAACCGGAACAATATACTTAAATACTTTATAAAGTATTTATAAGGTTAGGGTATTAATACGTAATGAAATAGTCTATCTAATATAATTAAATTAAGCTACCAAAGGCCGAAGGCTAAATTTTAAACTAAGCAAACTCCGGGTCTCAAATTCTAGCCGGCGGCCGCGTATTATAAATTAAAGGTACGTACCTCCATCGAAACGGCAAGTACAAACCGTCAGTCGGATCGGTAATACAAAATTATTACAATTAACTTAATATCACTACAATTATAAATAGTACTTAGAAGTACTTACTTATTATATTTAAACTCAATTATAACTATAAAAGTAAAAAATAACAATATTAATTAATATCGACCGCCGTAAGGGCAAATACAACCCTTAAAATTAATACTATACATACAGGATACTATTAGGAAGCGGAAGAAAAGTCGGATAGAACCCGGTATATAACAACTTCCCGTATAAATCCTACCACAACAACATATAATACAGCAACCACAATATATTCGCCTCACTTACTTAACCTACTTTACAATCTATAAACGTCCCAATCAACCTAAACAATACCCACACTATCTACATTAACTATATATAAACACTCGGGGCAGAAGGCAAGAATACCAACAATAATCGGCTTATCCAACTTCTTATCTATAATCTCTAAATCTAATAATAAATATCTAATCCTAATCCGTTTAATAGGGGTAAGGGTAACGAAGACGTACCTTATATCGAATTAATCGAAAGTAAAGATATTATCTACGCGGCTATACCAAAACTTACGACTATAGGATATATACTATACATAATCGCTAATAGAGAATATAAAGCAATCGTATAATTCCCTACAATATTAAAAACATATTAGTAAACTAATATATTTTACTACAATACTACTATTATAAACGTATATCTATAGTATTAATATTACCTTCGTCTTAATATACTATCAAACTCGGGAAGGCTCGACGAAAGATCATCGACAAAATATTATACTAACGCTACAGTATTATAAAATCAATATTAATCGCTATCGACATAATAGCTTTTACCGCCTACTTAATTATAAATATATTAGTCTAATACGTATTAAGAAAATACCCTATAAATTTAAAACACATTTTATATAAAAAAATATACCAAAATATCTAGCAGCGTACCTCTCAACAGCGCGTACATACGCCAATATCAAACCAATACTATTAAATACAACAATAACTAATATATCTAAACTATATACTAAATCGATACAATTAATTATCGTTATAATTTAGTAGATAAATAATAATAAGATATAACATTTCCAGCGACCAGCTAAATACAATTACCAAAATATCACTAAAAGCTTCATCTTCCAAAATCGCCATATATACTTACGCATTATCAATTAAAGCTTCACAATTCACATACCTATCAATAAATCCAAACTTACGCGAATATTAAATAGGCGTATTTTCAAAGATACTAGGGTATCCTAATTCGGTATAATAATATATTTTATATACCTTCCGGACCAATTACCGCTATATAGTAGTTATTTATATTATATTACTTCGAAGAAGCAATCGTATACTATTATTTAATATATAATATTCTATAACGTCCTTATTAGGAATCTAATTAATAATAGATAGTTTTAAATAATTAAAATCGGTAAATAAATTAACCTCTATCTCGTAATCATCTTCTTCGAATAGTACCTACCCTCGCATTTCATTACAATCGGCCCTCGATAATACCTTATTAAATAAAGTAGGATAATTATAGTATAAATCCTTAAATACAGCGGTCAATTCGGAGTCGTAATCCTAGAAAACATTCTAAATAAATAGCCGAACCGTCTCCTAAAAATTCATCTTTATTAATAATACCTTTTCGATATTAAAATAGTTAGTTTCATATATCCAATTCTTAAAAGTCCAATATATATTTTCACTAATTAAGATATTATAATTAACAAATAGTATATACTCTATAGTAAACGCCGGGAAGTATATACCAATATAGATATTAAGCCGTAAAGTATCCTTTAAATACTATAGTAACCGGTTAGACTCTATATTTTTAAGTATATTTAAATCTAAAGGAAGGACGTATATAATAAACGGATTATCATTTCCGGGCATTAGTATACTAATAGGTATACTAACAATTAATCTACGTAATATAGTAAATATAAATAGACTTAATTAATTAAATATATAGCGTATATTTTAAACCATCCTATTAATATTAGCCCGATCTTCTATATAGAGCCTTCTACAGCCTATTAATACAATAATATTTTTAATAATCACAATAGCCGTTTCGACGATTAATTTAATTAAATTTCAATTATTCTCTATATAAATATACTAGTAGAAAGAAGGTCGTAAATACTCCTTCTTTAACTAATATAATAATAATACCAGGATAATAATAATCTACTATATATAATTAGATAGGCTATAACTAGCCAAATAATACTTAAGCGACTAGAGGCAATTCTATCTAAGTAGGAAGGGCTAATTACGTAGGATAATAATATACTTATAGGACGCTACTTTAATCAAAATACTATCTCGTAATAAAAAGTATAATAAATTAATAAGTCCCGCATATTCAAAATATATAAAATTAATAGCGCGATTAAATACTAAATCGAAGGAAGGTAAGATACGCTATAATACGGGGTACGGGACGGCCAAACCCTATTAGGTACTATAGCGCTCTATTTTAATATTATTAAAATTATTCTAAACTCTAACTATTATCTACTATATCTCCCGCAATTATAGATAGAATCGACCATAAGTAATAATATCGAAATTAATTTATACGTCCGGGTTATATAGATTAAAGAATATAAAGTAGCAACAACAAAATTTTATTACCCTAGGCCCCTTAAGGCCGGAATTCTCCGCTTACTACAATATATTACCTATATAATAAATCGGGTAAATATATAGGCGGACTTCTTTCCCGTCAATTATTATCAATATACTACAATCCAATTCGGCTATAGTATTTAAACCTTTAATAACGTCGGCAAAATCGGAACTATAAGGACTTAAAAGCAGCGGGAAAATACTTCCGGGACGGGATCGCTCCTCTATCGATAAACCGGCGGGCGTAATATAGAACCCTATTAATAACCGATACAAATTTCGGAAAACACTAAATCCATTAATAAAGTCGATATAAGGGAGCGAAATAATAAGTATATTACCCTCAACATCTTTATTCCATTCTAAGAACTTATCCCTACCCCAACAAACCAACTCCAACTCGGTACAAATCGGGTAAATATAATACATTAATACAATATTAACGACGTCGCCGGCCTTAATAATCACTATTCAACGTACCGAATACTACTCGTCTTCTCCTCTTACAGGCTTAAAGATAGGCTAATTATACTTAGGAAATACCTATTTTCCTCCCTCCTTTAACTTGTAACCTAGGTCTTACTAATCCTCGCCGTTATACCAGTCGACGTATACCAATATATAGGCATACACTATACTCTCTAATTGTTATAGGGTTAACCCTATAACGGTTTATAGTAGCGATAGCACTAAGTCTAAGCCAGAAATCAACTTATAATTTAGACTATTATATAAAGCTATTACAACGTTCGTAATAGTTTTAATCGTTATCGCTACATAACGGTCGTACCAATTCTATAACGTTTATAAAACTATTATAAAACTATAAATTAAAATTAGCCTACAAAAGCTAATCCTAGAGCACACTTTTAAACCTTCCCCTTTCCTCTCTTTATATAATTATATTTATTCTTACCTACCTTATACCTTTATACCGTAATAATTAATTACACTTTTAAATTATCGTATTCTTACATATATCTTTTTCGACCTTTAAAATCGTACGACGTTTAACTATATAATTTATCCCCCTATATCGAAGTTATTATTAGTCGCGGACCCCAATATATAGAATCGCCTCGTTAAATTACAGATTTACTAAAGCTATAACCCAAACGTAGGCCAACTATTATAATTACGCCTTCTTATCGCTACAATCTCTCTATATCGCTATAAAACTACGTAGTAAAAGATAATAATTATAATTATAATTACTATTCTATTAGTAGTAATAATAATAATCCCTACCTATTTAATTATATTACGCCTAGCCCGGAGTCCGGATTTAAACTTAATATCTATAATTTGAACGTACTTTCCTAATCTTTTAATAACGAACTAATTAATAATATAATTATTATAAAAGTAGCGTTATCTATTTTAAACGTTACTCCTAATATTTAGAATTTCGTTAATAGTATTACATTCGATCTCTACCCCTCTCCCGTACCTAAGGAATACTAGGAGATCGCTACCAATATTGGCTAATAGCCGGCGTTTTAATCTATTATTAATGTACTTAGCCGAATACTCGCCCAAATCTTTATTAATTATAATACCGTCGTTATAGAGTATTAATAAATTTAATAATAATATTAAGAAGCCTAATAAATTATTATTACCCTACGCGAATAAATTACTACTATATCTTTTAACGCCCCCTTAATAACCCTTATTACTTCTAATAAAAGCGCCCTAATTACGCTTATAGTAATTTTAATAACCCTTACCGCTCGCCTTCCTAAATATATTATCGAAGACCCTCCTATTTTTATTAATAAAGGGAAGGATAATACTATATATTATAATACTTTCTACTCGTAGTATTATTAAATTAAGGCTATTTAAGAGTTCGATATAATTTATTTTCCTAATAAATAAATTAAAATTGTAAGGGCTATATTCTATTTAGGACTAAATTTATGCGTAGTATTTAAAAGTAGCTTCGCTAAAATTAAAGAGTTCCCTATTAATTCTAATTAATAGCCGTAGAAGATAAGCGAAATTTTTTTCTAATACCTAATAAATTAATATAATAATATAAATATTAAATTAGATGCCTATAAATATTTAATTAATTTCTACCAAAGTAGTACACCGTTCCCGCGCTTCGAAATCGAATTTATTAAACTTATAAATAAATATAGTCTTACTAATATTATAAAAATTCATTACCTTCGTAACAAAATTAATAAGAAACTCTATTAAGCCTTAATTTCTTAGGATTTCCCGGGTAATAACGAATATACTAAGTAGCTATAGCTAATTAAAAAGGTCAATAGGAAGATCGAGGACGCCGAATATTATAATAAAATTATAATTAGCTTTTCGGCTAATTCCGCTAATAAAAGCGGCGGTAGCGGCTCTAATAGTAATAATAACGGCGGCAATAGATCTACCCCTCCCGCCTCGGCTAATAATAAAATAATAAATTAAGAAGGAAATTAAATAGATTTAAACGTAACGAATATATTTACTATATTCGACCTAAAGGTTTTTAAAGAGTATAGGGAGAAGGGACTCTACTATTATTATAACTAATAAGGATATATAGTTCGCAATTACTTTAATTCAATTAATTAGGGTGGCAAACCTTGTATTAATAAGGTCCCTACTAATAAAAAAAAGAAGAAGAATAAAAATAAGGAACGAAGAGGTTGGGGTAATAAAGGAAATAATAAGAATAGATTAGGAAATAGAAGAAGAGACGTAACGGAAGTCCGGACTATTAGAATTATTAATACTAAAAAGCCTAATAAGCCTACTATAGGCGGCGAATATTATAATAATTAAAAAAACGAGTAGCCTCTATACCTAATTGTATATAAAGGTTCAACCGGTTAACTATATTATAGAAAAAATAGGATCCTTTTATTAATTTAGAGGAAGTACGGATCTAATTATTAAATAGTATTATTCCTCTAAATATAATTCTATTATTTATATATATAATTATTAGTACGTGCAAAAACTACTATATTACCTTCGTTAATAATAAATACTCCGTATATACTTTTATTAACTGCTCTTTCGTTTAAAAATATAATCTCCCTCATTTTCCGTTACTTCATCCTAAAAAACTAATATTTGCAAATAATAATATTAAGGGTATTATTAAAACGGCGGTAAAAGGAAGGCTATAAATCGGCTACTATAAAGAGATTATTACCTTCTTAATATACAACCTTTACAAAAAATACCCTATTATCTTAAATTATCCTTAAATAACAACCTATAAACTATATATTAATTATAAGAGCGACGGTATATAATTCAATTATCCTAATTACTATAATTACTATTTACTAATAAATTTCTCTAATAACTAAATAGAGGCGCTTCGGGTACTCTCCAACCCCATCTCCGTTACTATCGCCCGTACTTATAAAAAGGCACCCCTCCCCCCCGCTTCTATTAAAAAGGGTATTATACTATTTATACCTTATAAAAGGAGTAGTACCCTTCTTAAAAGTAGTATTAATACTATCCCTAAGGGTTATTTCTATAAGGAGGGGATTTTAAAAGCGGAGGGTAAAAATCCGTACGTTAGGGGATTTTAATTTAAAAATAAAGGACCTAAAGAATAGACCTCTGTATTTAAAAATAAAGGGGAAATTTTGTTACTATTAACTTTGTACCGTATTCTTATTAATTATTAAGCGGAGGCGAAAATCAAATTTATTACTAATATTATTGTAATATTAATTAAAATTAAAAGGGACGTACTATATTAATTTTATACTAAACTGGGTAGGAGGCGCGTATTAATAAAGGATTATTGAATACTAATCCGGCTTAATAAATTAATTAATAATAAAATTAACCCTACGGATATTCGTAAATTAAACGCTGCTACCTTTAACTTTATTTATAAAAGAAATTAATTCTAGCCGTATATAACTAACTATATATAGTTTAAACGGCTAATAATATTTTTAAAGTTCGGCGAAATAGATTTTATATATAAGGTAATACAAAATATTATTAAAGGGAGAGGAGAATAGTATAAGAAAGATTTTTTACTATCCCTTTACAATTTTATCGATAATATAGCAAAAAAGTATAAATTTAATACTAAACGGGAAATAATAACTATTATATAAATAATTGTATTAATAAAAGACCTCGCAAAAGACGCCCCGCTCTACGAAATAATAATTCAACGTATATACTTCGCTAAAGTCTTAAAAAAGGATATACAGAAATTTATAAATAAAGTAAATAAGCTGTAAAAGACTAAGGAGGAAATTAATAAAATATTATTACTTTATTACCAATCCTACGTCGATACCTTTCTATTAGTACTAATAAATTAATTCCCCCCTAACTAATTTTATAATTATAAAATCAAGCTTCGATTAAGAGAATAGGCACTATACGCTAGACCTAAGCCTATATCGCCTATTGAAGCTACTATTATTAAAAAGTAAATTAATAAGAACCTTAGGAAAAAATTCATCCGGCCTTTTTAATCCGCTTCTATAACGCCTATCCTATTAATAAAGAAACTAAAGGATAGGGTCTAGATCTACGTAAATTACCGGAGCGTTAATAATATAACGCTTAAAACGTAATATTTATTACCGTTAATTAAAAAAATATTAAATACAATTTACAAAGTAAAAATCTTTATTAAACTCAATATAATCTCTATATTTAACCGTATATAAGTAAAAAAGGGCTACAAATAGCTTACAATTTTTATTACTCGTTTTAAACTCTTTAAATTGTTAATTTATCTATTTAAATTACAAAAAGCGCTAGGGACTTTCTAAAACTATATTAATAACGTCCTATATAATATCCTTAACGTTTACGCTACCGCTTACTTAAATAATATCTTTATTTATTTAAAAAACGAAGAAGAGTACGTTAAATATATTAATAAAGTATTAAGACGGATAATCGATACGGATTTATAAATCGATATCGATAAGTACGAATTTTATACTAAATGTATTAAATACTTAAGGCTAATTATTACCCCGGGAGGTATTAAAATAGATCTAGAAAAAATAGCGGCTATAACCTCCTAGGAGGCTCCAAATACTAAGAGAGCGCTACAACGCTTCCTAAAGTTCGCTAATTTCTACCGTCGGTTCATTAAATATTTCTCTATATTAGCTAATCCGCTATATAAATTAATAAAAAAGGATATTAAGGACTAGGAATAGAAGGATTACTACTAATAATCTTTCGAAGCATTAAAGAAGGCTTTTACGAACAGACCCGTTCTATATATTTTCGACTAATCGAAATAAACGGTTATAGAAATAAATACGTTAAATTAGGCTTATAAAAGGATACTCTTATAATACGATAAAGATAAAGAATTAAAACTAATCGCCTATTTTAATTAATAGTATTTATTAATAGAATATAATTATAATATCTATAATAAGGAATTCCTCGCTATCGTTAAAGCTCTAGAGGAATAGAAGCTAAAATTAGAAGGAGCGTAAAAGCCGGTAGAGATTATTACCGACTATAAAGGCTTAAAATCTTTTATAATCAATAAATAACTAACCCTAAAATATATATAATAATCCTAATTCCTATTATATTTCAATTTTACTATCTAATACCAATTAAATTCCTTATAAGTCCGCCCGGATACGCTAAACCGTAAATTAAAAAACATCCTAAAGGATATAAGAAATAAAAGGCTACTAGTATATAATAAAGTATTATTAAATAAGAATATTTTTATTAATAGGGCGTTCGTACTAAAGGAGGAGATTTCTACGTTAAGAGAAGAGATCTCTATAATCTTCGTCGGCACCGAATATATCTATAACCTCGAAACTATAGATAAAACGTTAATAAATAACTTTATTACAAATTACTATAAGAAATTAACCTTCTTATAAAATGCACAAACCTATATATCAAATCTAACTAAGAATACGTAATCGAAAGAAGTAAAGGATAGTTTTAAAAAGCTTTTATTCGTAGAATATTATATTATTTAAAGGCGGATCTATTACTACAATTCTATCCTCCTTAACCCTAACGATATAAATATTTACTATTAATTAATCTACTACGCCTATAATATACTAGGTACAAAGTACCTAAGGAAAAAGAAAATGTATAGCTTCCTCCTATAATCTTTCTTCTAATTAAGGATATATAATACCGTTAGAATTTATTATAAGAATTGCCTAATATACGTAAAAACAAAGCTAACGCAGTATACGCTATATAGGCTATTTAAACCGTTAGTAATACTATTTATACTATAGAAAGACATTTTAATCGACTATATTACTCTATTAATACTATATAAACGGCGAAAGTAAATATTTAAATATATTGCTGTAGTTATAGACCGGCTAATAAAAATACGGTATTTTATTCCTACTGTCGGTTTAATAGTAAAGGAATTAATTAATCGGTTTATTAAATAGGTCTACAATATTTATAATCTACTTAATACTATCGTATTAAATAAGGGTTCTCAATTTATTTTATAATTCTAGAGGGTATTATTAGCGAGATTAGAAATTAAACTAACTCCCTCCTCTACTTTCCATCCAACTATTAATAAATAAATAGAACGGATTAATGCCGAAATAAAAAAATATTTACGAACCTTCATTAATTAGGTATAAAATAATTAAATAAATTAATTCCCTATAATAGAATTTGCCGCTAATAATCTCGTATTAAAAACGATAGGAATATTACCCTTCTTTACTAATTACAATTTTTATCCACAAATAAGTATAGAGCTAGCCAAACCGTACCCTCCAAATATATTACAAATTTAATAAAATAAATATTTTAAAGCTTTAAAAATTGCTAATCGTTTTAAAACAATCCTAAATTTCGTTATAATAAAGGCAAAGGAAATTCAACGATAATATAAGGATAATACTAATACGAATAGATTAAATGCCCTATAATATAAAGTTAGGGACAAAATTCTTCTAAGTACAAAAAACCTCGAAATAAAGAAACCGTATACAAAATTAACACCGCTCCGTAAAAGACCTTTTAAAATTTTTAAAATCTATAGCTATATTATTATACTCCGCTTACTAATTAATATAAAATACAATCCTACCTTCTATATTAGCAAGGTTAGACTTTAAATAAGAAGGATAAAAGGGGATATTAGGGCGAACTACGGGCGGATTATAAAACGGACAAATAATAAGAAGGATTTTAAAAAATAAGAGTTTAAAATTATTGACGACTACCGGAAGAATCTAAATAATAAATAATAGGAATACTATATCGTATAGGCGCTACTATACGTACTTAGCTAATAATTACGTAAGAACGTAGAAATATATTTAGAAGAAATTAAGAAGTTTTATAATAATAATTTGGACGTTCTAGCGTTACCGGCCTAGACCGTCGCCGAAAGACGGAAGGACTACGAAACGGAAGCTAAAATAAATTAATAGGGCGGAAGAACGGACTAACCGTTAAAAGCTAAGGAGGATAAATAGTATAAAGGGCAGAGGAAATTACCGCGCAAGGTAGTAGTAGCCGTAAAAGCTTTTATAACGCAAGCTAAGCAATTACTAAGTATTTCCAATATTTTATATATTATTAATCAGCTATATAACTTCTTTTAGCCCGGGGTAATATTATAGAATTAACCCTATAATAGTTTATAGTAGCAATAATACCAAATCTAAGCTAGAGATCAACTTATAGTTTAGACTATTATATAAAACTATTATAGCGTTCGTAATAGCTTCAATCGTTATCGCTATATAATAGTCGTACCAACTCTATAGCGTTTATAAAACTATTATAGAACTACAAATTAGGACCAGCCTACAAAGGCTAGTCTTAGAATACACCCTTAGACCTTCCCCTTTCCTCTCCTTATATAATTACATTTATTCTTACCTACCTTGTGCCTTTACACCGTGATACTAATATATATATCAATATATTGGTTAATACCAACTCCTCTAGCTTATATAGTAGCTATAGTTGAACATCTCTCAAAATAGTTAAATCGATTTAATAACCCTCCTACATTTATAAATACAGTTCCTCGTTATTATTATTATCGTCGCCGTTGCGAGAAATATACGGCTCCCTGCGGCGATTAAACCCGACCTTATAAACGCGCCCGATATAGATATTATCGTCTACGATATTGTAGTAACGGATAGGATAAGTATTAGAAAGATAATAATAATATACCTAATCTAAGGGGAAAATAACCGGACCTTTTTAACTATCGACTATAATATAAGTATATCGATTAGAATTTAACCGTACCGATAATAACTATACGTACGATTTATAAAACTCGCTAAGCTCGTCGATAAAAAGACTTAAGCCTCTATAGGCTCTTTTAATAATATTAGAACCGGTAAAGTTACGAAAGATAATTAAAGGGTCGAAGAATATTAATATTATAATTATAATAGGAAGGTCGACACTTATATCTAAGTTTATATTAGCAACTTCTTTAATTTGTTACTTCTTTCTCTCTATTTTAACTTTTAATCGGTCGGTATATTTCTTTATAACTCTTACATCGTTACTATTTCTCCTTTTCTCTCGTACAGCGCGTATTATAGCCCGTATTATAGTATTAGCGGCAGTCTTCGCATTTATATATATTCGAATAGCTTTTACCTTATAATATTCTTCCAGTTTAAAGTTAGCCGGTAGTATTAGTATTTTTAAAACGTTTAGTAGAATATTTATCTCCCTTATATTTATTATTAATATACGATTACGCATCCGATCTTTAAGTAAAAATAAATATAGAGGAAGGGTTCGAATAACTTCGGGGACGTTACTATTATTATCGACAATCTTAAATAATATTTTCTATAGCATAGTATAATCGTCTCGACTAAGTCCCTACAAGTCGAAATAATAAGCGAGTACTATTTTGAATACGAATATCTAAAATAACTAATTCTAGTATATAATAATTAATATCGACGGGTCGTTTAGGTTTACTAATATTACTTCCTCAATAAGCGGCTCCTATCCGATATCCTAGAACGGCTCAAATACCGCAACCGTAATATACTCTTCGTACTCGCCAGCGCCGAATATATTATCGATATTAATACCCAATCGTATAATAAAATTAGCGGCATTATTAATTTCTCTATTACAAAATTCGTCAATATTAATAATAGTTGCAAATAGTTAGTACTTTATTATATACGTCGCAATAATTGCCGGGTAAACTTACCTTTATTAATATTATTAAAATTATTATTATCTAACTATACCGGGTAATTACTATTATTATTACCCTCGGGTTAGCCTATCCTATCGTCGCCTATAGCGCCTACATCGCCTACGTCTATATCGCTACCGAGGTCGCTATTACCTAAATCGCTTAGGCTACCGCAACCTTCGTTATCGTTATTATCCTTATTATTATCTATTATAACTATATTACTACGTTCGATATTATTATCCTCGACTTTATTACTACTAAAAATCTTACGCTTAAATTTATACTATTTATAACCCCCTAGCCGCTACTCTTAATCGATACTTTGCGGGAATAACTATAATATAAAATAATATAGTAATAGGGTAATAGGGTTAATTAGATTAGCGAAAGGTTATTAAAGGTTAAAAGAGGAGGAAGTTATTAAAGAGGGGAGAGTTATTAAAGAGGAGGAAATTATTAAAGAGGGGAGAATTATTAAATAAAGAGGGGAAGGGAGGGATACTTAAAGCGAATAGGGTTATCTATAGCGATTATTTATTATTACCTTCACAATACGTAACTAGACCGCTTTAATTTAATAGTATCGTTAATTTAGGATAAAAAGAGGGGTAATTATAAAATAATAATTATCTATTTACTAAGAGATAGATACTATCGAAATATAACGGTCTATATTATACAATTTACTTAAATAAGGATTTAAAACTATCAATACAGGACGAATTCTATTAAGATATAAATAAATAGTATAACTACTTCCCTACAAATAATAAAATAGGCCTATTAAGACGGGACGAAACGCTATTAGATAAGTAAACAGTACCGTTATTATTTATTATCGTTTATAATTATTTAAATCAACACAGATTGCAAATAGAATTTTATTATACTAACCGGTCCTCTAATTCTATTAGGGACTTCGTATTAATAATTATATTATCGATATCGAAACGACCACTCTTATTTTATTCTATTCTATTCTATAAAACTATCGCTATCTTTTATCTAAACTCTTAAATTATATAATATAATAAATATTCTATATATAAGGGACGATTATACTAAATCCTCCGCTATTTAATCTTATTAATAGTTATATAATATAATAAATACTACCCTTCAATTTAAATCTCGATTTTAATCTTTTATTTCCAACCCCTTATTAAATAAATCGAACAAACGAGCAAATTACCTCTACACCTCGTTATTATCCAAACTCCTCTTTCAATTCTCCCTCTTTCAACTCTCTTAATACTACACCAAACAATAAGATCGCAACCTTAACTATCAACTAGTACTAGCAAGCATCTCGTCGCCAAACGGGTATAAAAACCCCCCTCCCCCCCCAACCAACTTCCTCCTCTTCTCTTCTATTTAACTAGGCTATAAGAAGGTAGCTCGCCCTCGCCCTCGCCCTCGCCCTCGCCTCACCTCTCTCTCACTTCATATTAACTTCAATTACTAATACTATATTAAACCGTAAGCCCCCTAAGCCCGACCGCTAAAAGACTAGTACTACTAATACCTCCTAATCCTAAAATAATTAGGGAAAGAATAAAGGTAAAGAGAAGGTAATATATCCCGTCTATATAATATTCCTATTATTATACAATATATAATACTAATATTAATATTAAATAAGCTTACAATCTTCGTAACCCCTACGACCCGGCGCCTATACCTACGTCGTCGAAGTCTTTACCCTAGTAAGAGATTCCTACCGAATTATTTAAATCCATACCCCTACCCCCGAGAAAAACGCCTATAGGAATACTTAGTAGACCGATACTAAGCTCCTCGAAATCGTAGTCCAAACCGATATACCTATACATACCCAAAGATGCCGTATTAAAACTAACGGCCGGTAGCTCTACTATAAAGAGTAAAGTAGATAAGGATAATATAAAGAACCTATAATAAATATACCCTAAGGTCTTCTATAAAGTCCGTCGGGAAAACTTTGAACTTATTTTTAACGACGAATTATATATATCGACCGACTAAATTACTTACGAAATACCGATATACGAAGATTTAATCCGTATAAAGAATAAGGTTGACTATAAGTTACGATAAACGCTATTTATATTCGGTAATAATAATCTAATAGTATCTATTATATATATATTATTCCCGGAAATAAATACCCTAAATAAATTATTTTCTACATTATTCAAATATAATAATTAGAGGTTCGCGACGTTAAAATATAAATTCCTTTTTAAAGATATTTACAAACTAATAGTTACTTAATTAATAAACTACCCTAAGGAATTCAAATTCTATTTTATATATATAAATTTATATTTATTAAACGATAATTATATAGAGGATAAATATATTGAAATTACTAAGAACTTTATATATAATTATTTAAATAAATCGGTATATAAAAAGGTATTTAGACTTTTCGCCGACATTTTGCTATAAAAATCCAATTTTACTAATAAAAATAGCAAGCGGTACTAATACTTTAAAACGCTACTTATAATTTTATTAAAGGAGGTCGGTATTATATATAGAGCCGAAATATATAACTAATACGTTTTCGGCCGGGATTATATATTTTAAATATATAAGTACCTGCAATAGGAATCGATAAATTCTAAATATAAAGTTATACTAAATATAATAAAACGCCTCTATATAAACCCGTAATTCGAATTATTTAAAATAAATAATTTCAAATAGATTAACCTAGGCCCGGCTACTATACCCGGCGAGAAATAAAAATAGGTAGTACAATACTAATAAAATTATAAAATTACTAACTCACCCGTCCCTAACTTATCGTCGTCGTTATTATAATCTATTTAAAGTAAAAGTAAAAATAAAGTTAAAGAGAAGGATAAGGATAAAGAGAAGGCTAAAGAGCCCTAGAAGAATATAGCTAAAGTATATTCTAAAACGCCCCCCTTCTAGTATAGTAATTCTAGATATAACGACCCTATATATTATAAAAACCTAATAAATATTTATAACGCTAATATTAATAAGGAAAATAATAATAATACCGGCGGTAGTAATTAAATCCGTAATAACCCTATTCCAATTAATATTACGAATAATAGAGCCGGCTCTAGTAACCTTTCCTTAATTTATAGTAACAATTATACGCCTATCGACTATAGTTCGAATCTAAGTAAAGATATTCTTATATCGTCCCTATTCAAATTACTACATCGTCCTAATCTATATAATAACTCCAGCCCGAACAAAATCTCGGAATCCGAACATTCTAATATATTTATATTATAAAATTCAAACAGCAATAATAATAGAAGTTACAATAAGAGAAAGGGAAGGGAACTGCCGTAGCCGCAACCGCAACCGTAACCGTAATCGCAATCGAAACCTAGTACCTTATTACCGCCGAATATATTTAGCCGTAATCCCCGTCGCAGTACGAGTAATATACTTCTACCCCTATAAAAAATTAAATAATTAAAGGCGGCTATAGCGGAAAAAGGGGCAATTATAAAACCTTCTAAAAAGGTTCCTCCTACCTCTATTCTTCGTAAAATTAGCAACGTACCGCTTCCGAAAATTCCCGGCTTTAATATACCCAGACCGATGGCGGCGTCAGTATTTAAACCGGGATTTATAACTAGCTCTACCTCGGATTCGACGCCTAAACCGGGATCTATATTAGATTCTATATCGGGCTCGATATCTAAAACTATAATTCCAAAACCTCAAACTCCATCTAGCTCATCGTCCTACGGCAAAAAGAGGGCTACAAAGGATAATATAGAAGAATCTATTATCGCGCGGCGGACATCGCCTACACTTAGCTCCAACCGCAAAAGCACCCCAACCCCTCCGACCGCTCCAAGCAGCCGCAGAAGCACCCCGGCCGCCTCCTCATCTAGCACCTCCGGTACAAATATCCCAATCAATATTATACCGGGCAATCGTAGAGGTACTCCCGCCGTCAATCCTATTATTACTACTATTTTAAATAATCGTATAAATACTCCGGCCAATACCGACACCGCATCACAGGGCGGTATAGTACGACGCAATACTCGGATACGGAAACTACTCCGTCAATTCGAATTATATAACAGTACAGGCGATATACTATTACAGTCCGATAATAATAACGATATAGATTTCAATATAAATAATAATACCGGCATAGATACGGATATTAATATAAACGATAATAACGATAGCGATAGTCGTCGCTCTTTATTACACTCGCTATTAGAGTTAGCAATAAAAGAAATTACCCGCTATAAAGCAAGCTATTATTAATAGAAATATATTACCTACCTCTATATATAGTATTATAATATCCATATATAAACGCCGCGCTATTACTACAATTAACGTTCGCATAAACATCTAACATCTTTATATTACGGAACTATAATAAGGCTACAAATTAACTATTAAGAGAATAGCAGCAACAGCGATAGTACAGTAATATAAACAAGTAGACCATAGATAATCAAGCAAATAGAAAATTAGTAATAAGAATTTTAAATAGAAAATAAAAAAAGAACTTCGTTCGCCAAATAATCTTAAACTTGAAAATTTATATTTATTTACTTACCCCTAACTTATAATTTTTTTAATACGCTATAATCTATTTGGCTTTAGCGGGTTTACAGGCCTAAGATCGAAAACAAAAATTTGCCTACTATAAGCACCTATAACTACAGCGTCTGGCCCCCTGTATTAAATATTGATTATTTAACAGACAATCCATGTCTAAAAAACAATACATGTGGTTATTGTCCAATAACCACAATGCATGTCTGGAAACAGATTTTCCCACTACGGTAAGGTAAGGTAAGCAGCGGATAGGTACCGGTACTCAGTACTCACCTCGTCGAAGCCAAGATACCCCGGGAACGGGACAACACTTCTTTCGTCGAGGACGGCATACTCCCTCAAGACACCATCCACCTCGGCACCCAAACTCTTGGTTAAGGATTGCACTTTGTTTTCCTCCTCCTCCTCCTCCTCCTCCTCCTCCTCCCCCTCCTCCTCCTCCTCTTCCTCTTCTCCCTCTCGTGCTCCCTTTTGCCCCTCTCCGTCTTCTTCTTCACCATCACCTTCTCTTTTCTCAGGCCACTCCCCAAAACCCGCCCCAACCATCGTGACCACCCTACTCCCCACCTTCACCCCCCTCACCTTCCCTTCCAACCCCAACCACCACCCCCGCAGCATCCGAACACGGCACCCCTCTCTCGCGAGCGCCTGGCTGGTTGACGTATGTCACCTTGAGGATCGCTGCGTCGCGGTAGTTAAGGGAGACGGAGATTATTTTGAGGAGGACTTGGTGAGGGCCGAGGGACGCAGGAGGAGAAAGGGGGAGGGTACGGGGTTGGAGGGAGAAGGAGGAGGCGGAGGAAGAGGAGGAAGGGGAGGAAGGGGAGGACGGGGAGGAAGGAGGGCGGTGGTAGGAGGTGTAGGTTTGGGGAAGGGAGGGGATAGTTGGGTGGTTGTGTGCGGTAGACATGTTGTCGTTGAGTTGGGAAAGTGGTCGCGGATGCCTGGTTTGTGGGTGTGTGTGGTGGATGATTGTTCTGTTGAGTGCAGTTGCTTTGAGCTTGCTTGGGAGATGTTATGTTATGTTATGGCCTTCCGGGTTGAGGATAGATGTTCGTGGGCGAGAAAGGGACATGGAGTTCAGAGGGGGACCTAAGGTAGTTATATCCCTTGCTTAAGAAGTTCAACGTGTGTGAAGGAAGGGGAAGCAATCATTCAATCCCCGTCCGGGGTTCCGCGGAACCGCTATGTACAAATCGCGAAATCGGCCCGTGGTGGTGGTGTTTGCCAGGCGCATTGCGGATGTGCCTCCACGCTGCGTCTCATATGGTGCCCGCGGTGCCCGACCCGCACCCGCACCGCGCCCGTCGGACCCCTGATATCACCATCCCAATTCCAAAATCCAACCCATTTCAATGTCAGTTTTGCCTGCTTGATGTCGTGCCATTGACCTCTCTCAATTCGCACCCGCGGAAAGTTGTCAAGTCCGTGATTTCTAAGCAGGCCGTAAAGGCTCGGACTTATCGCGAATCACACGAAGCGCGGGTCAGCGTGTACGACGATGGCGTGATGTTGCATCTTCCCTCCCGAATCTCAAGCACGCTTCACCGTCATTCAATAATTCTGAAATAGGATATAGAATGGGTTGCTGCGTTAGTTTGTATATTTGGGATTGGTGTGACCTGGATTTGATCGTATAGAGGAGATGAGTAAAATCGAGGACGTTATTATCTGCAAACATGCCATCGTTGTCTTGCTTTATGAGACGCGGATGAACGTAAGATTTGATGATCCGATAAGTCGATTAGTGGGTGGTCTTGACAAAGAAAATCCGTTTATGTTCGCAGCAAGTCTATCTGTATCTCTATATGCCCTGTGAACCCTGTTAGCAAAAGGAAATACGCCTCCAGATTGATGTTGAACGTGAACATACCTTTAAACTCCGTCTATAATCTATCAGGGGTACCCTATCCAAGGCCCCCATTCTAATCCGTCTATCCCAACCATCTATCCATCTATCTATCTATCCCCGTCTATGGGTATTTTCCTTCACATCTCCCTCTTTGCAATCCCCAGTTTCCTCCCCTCGCCCTTCTCGTTCCTCCTCTTTACCCCCAAAACCCAATTAAAGATTCGACTTCAACATAACAAACAAACTCTCACACCTCGCCAACTCCACCTCCTTCCCGGTCTCCCCATCCTCTACTAAAACCGCCGCCTCCGTCCAATGCTTCCTTCCCTCGACCTTGGTAATCTTCGCCCTGACCATGATCGTGCACGGCGTCCTAACGGGCTTAACAAACGTGGTGTTAAGATAAGCCGTCATTAGCGGGATATCCTTCATCTTCTTCTGCTTCTTGTTCATCGTAAACAGCTGCCCCTGCACCTCATCCATAATGGTCATGACGATGCCGCCGTGGCAGACGCCGGGCCAGCCGTTGAGTTGGGAGCCGAGGGTGAGGAAGGAGAGCATTTCTGTTACGAGTTCTTCCGACTGGGGTTGGGGCTGCTGCATGATGGTGATGTATGCGGATACGGTATCTTGCGAGTTTAGGGTCTGAGAAAACAAAGTGTCGCCGTGTCCGGGCTTGGGCCGGCGGGTGTCGGATTGGTTGATGATTAGGTGTGGTTGCGACAGGTGCTTGGCGACCCAGGGGATGGAGCGGAAGTGGTCGATTTCCATTTGTTCTGTTTTGGCGGTGGTCGAGAAGGACTTCTTTGATTTTTGAGTAGAGGAAGTCATTGTGGCGGTGGAGGACGACTCGGTTTGAGGTCTCATGGTGTTGATGTTAACAGCAGCAGTGTGTTGGGCCCGGATCCAGTTCGTGTTTGTGGCTGGGATGAAGCTAGAAAGTGGGAGAATGGGGAATCCAGAGTCAGCGATGGTGTTTGCGATTCAGTCGTTTGCGTAGAGATTTCGTTGTCATGAGTGAGTGTTCAAGTGTTGTTGTCGACTTGTATCCCGACTCTCCGTTATCAATGACCACAGACAGGCCCGCTGTTGTTGTCATTGCGGTGGGTCTGGGATTGTGAAGGGTTGCCGCATGCCGAGGTTCCTCTGAGATTGGATAATTGCATTTATTTTGATGGCGATCCACTGACCGACCTGGTTCCATGACGGCGTGCCAGGCGTGCCAAGATGTGACATTTTCATTTGCTCGTCGCAATGCTCAAAACTAACCTCGAGGACTTGGTGATGGTGGTGTTTCTGATGGCAAAAGCACATGCACCACTGGTCATGCACCGTCTGATGGTTCCTTGCATCCGTCCGATGTTGACAGTCTGTCTGAGCGCAGCGGTCATTGCTGAAGACATCTGCGCGTCGGTAGTGGGTTAGCGCTGTTAATTGAGGCTCTTATTTAAGGCTCTTTTAGCGAGCAGCACTATCAGGGTCTCTCACCGTGAGTAGAGTAAAGGGTCTAATGACGTCGTATCGTCTAACAAAATCGTCTCAACACTAGTAGACAGAATCTAAAAAAGACAAAAGACGCATTTCTTAAAATCCCGTCCAGGAATTCTTTAACGTCGCAGTATTCTCCGACACGGCGGTTCGGCCTAGTTGATCTCCCGATGGATGCTCTTTTTGACGCACCCTGTCGCTTGGCTTCGGCTCATGCATCCACCGCCGGCAGCGATATCCTCGCCTAGGTCAGGTACCCGCTTTGTGCATTGAGACGGCATCCGGTTGGTTAGACCGTGTGCTATGAATTGGAGCATTTCGATGATCCATTGATTTTTGGTACTTGAAGAGTCAGTGTGAGTTCTCGAACAATCATCGAAGGCGCTTGTCATCCGGGTGGTCCGGATAGTTATCAATATTGAAAGGGCGGTCGATGTTGTGCCTCGGCGTTGTTGTCTTTGTCACTTCCAATTTGTAAACAGACAGCGAAAAGGGGCCAACGGAATTGGCGAATTGGCGAGTTTTCGACGTTGACGCTTGGCCCGCCGAAACCGAATGCCGCCGGCAATGCACAGTCCGCGGCAGTCATCGGCAGCGATAAGATAAGCTTACCCCTGAAAGCTAAAACCTTTCGGTCACCAGCATCCCCTGCCCTTCCCTCCAACACCACCAACAAAAAAAAGTTACCTCGGCACCTTGGACATTTTCTAATCTCGAAAAAAATTCCCAACGCTGCACGCAAGCGTCCGCCGCGCAATAAACTCGCCAATCGTACATACGCTACCGAACCATTCGCGAATCGAATCAACCCCCGTAACCGTTTGTCAAACTTTCCGAGTTCCGACAGACAAAGCAAACGACGGACGGACGACCCGAAACCGATCGATCCCCGTCTCAACAAAAAAAAACTTCGAGAACGAAGCCTGAAGACTCGAAGACCCACCGACGTAAACTGGGTCCCGCCCGCCCCGTCGCCCCGTCCAGATCGGAGATAACCAATACCGCGATCACGCTAGATATGTAGTTTACCTAGAGAAAAAAAGAGAATAAATAGAAATAAGATGTCCATCGCCGCCGTCGCATCCGTCGCAAAGTGTGGAAGTTCCGCTCTCTTTTGCTTCCTTCGGTCTTCCGCTCTTTGGATCGTCGTCCTTGTTGTCCTTGTGTTTGGTGGTTTGCGACGGCTTTTTGGTGTCCGTCCTCCACTTCCTCCTCCCTCCCGTCGTTCCGGTCCTCTCGCGTATCGTCGACCTCCACGGCGTCGATCTCCTCCTCCACCGTCCGCCCCTCGCGCCGGTCCCCCTTCCGGCTCCCCTCCGCCGCCGACCTCTTCCCCGACCACCGACTCCGGCTCCGGCTCCGGCCCCGAATAAACAACCCCCTCCTTCTCCTCTCCCCGAAGTTCACCGATCCGAGCCCTCGGGGATAGAAAGAAAGACAAAATGGCAGTCGGAACCCTCTCCCTCTTCTACCCCGTCATCCTCCCGCTCTCGACCGCCGGCCTCCTCTATGGCGTCCACCGCTTGATGTACGTCGACTGGGCGGCCTGGGCCACCGATTTCTTTACGGGTCCGGGAAGCGTCAGTCGCATTCTGTTGGTGGTTTATATGGGACTGAGTTGGAAGAATTTCCCTTTTATGTGGCATGTGAGTAGACCCCCGTCTTGCTGGTTTTTGGTTGTTGGTTGGGGATTGGTGTTTGGGCTGGCTGGCGGTTGGCGGTTCAGGTTTGCTTGGTGCTTGGTTTGGAGCTGGGATTCCGTTGGTGGTTGGATGGGAGTGGGAGGGTGAAGAGATGAAGGGCTGGAGAGGAGAAGGGCGAGAGAGACCGGGCAGAGGCAGCTGGGCGGATGGATAGCTGGTCGAGGTGGCTTGCGAGACTGGTGATATGGCTTGGAGTAGCGTGCGGTGCTTTGCGGCGCTGTGCTGCGCTGCTTCTCTTTGCTATACCATTCCTTTATAACCTCGCTATGTCTGCGCCGTTTGGTCTGGCTTGGCCTGATCCGGCTTGATCTGGTCTTGCTCCGGTGTAGACCGCTCCGATCCGGCCTGGCTGTTGACTTCTCCCGCCGTCCTGTCCCGTTGCTCGTCGGCTCCTCTTCCCTCTACTTCCTCCTACCTGCTCCTCGTCTCTTCCAGCCCGCTTCCCACTCCCTCTCCCACTCACCCTCCATGGCCTTCCCCCGTCTCCGTCTTCCGCTCCATCCACATCCCACCCACTCCCAGCCACTCCCAGCTCCCCCCAGCTCCCCCAGCTCCTCCTCCGCCCCCAGCACCCCCAGCTTCTTGTCCCCAACGCGATACTAACAACCCCTCCTCCCCACAGATCCGCGTCTTCCACGCCTTCATCCTGCACCTCCTCCGCCGCCCCCCCACCCCCCTCCGCCCCAACTCCCTCTTCCACCCCTCCATAACAACCTCCTACACCTCCCCCCTCGAAACCGATTACAACCTCCACAAATCCAACTCGACATACTTCGCCGATCTCGACGTCTCCCGCTCTCACCTAGTCACCCACTTACTCGGTCCCGCCATGTCCGTAGTCGGAGACAACGCCAAGAACAAACTCGTCTTGGACCCCAACGGAAACGTCGTCAAGGGCGGATTCGGTATCGGTTTGGGCGCCGTGTTCTGTTCGTTTAGGAGGGAGATCCCGCCTATGAAGGGGTATGAGATGTGGAGTCGGATTTTGTCTTGGGATCGTAAGTGGTTGTATATCGTTACCCATTACGTCGTCAAGGGCAAGGTCAAGCCTACTAGCTGGGATGGCAGGAAGTTCGGTCCTACGCGCCCCAAAATCGTCAGGACTGAGGATGGAAAGGAGGTTGAGGAGAAGGATTTCTCCAAGTACGTCTACGCTACCGCCATCAGCAAGTACGTCTTCAAGCTCGGCCGCTTCACTATCCACCCTTCCATCATGATCGAGGCCAACGGCTTGCTTCCCGAGCGTCCTGGTGAGGGATGGCGTGGCGGCGAGACCGGCACCGGCACCGGCACCCCTGAGGATCTTGGTGAGATCAACGAGAACAGTGAGTGGGACTGGAAGCGCGTCGAGTACGAGCGCAGAAAGGGCATGGAGTATGCCCAGCACTTTGCTGCCTTGGATGGCGTCAACTCCTTGTTCGATGGCGGCGAGGATGGTGCCATTGGCAAGTTCCATCTGGGTTAAACCAAGGACAGAAAGAAAAGAAGCAAGTCAGCATGGAGGGAACAATAGACACAGAGGCAATGCATGGCACGGATAGACGGCAAAACACAGCATTTGGAGCGAATTATGTTGAATTACTACTACTACTAGACTTTTTAGGGACGGCTCCGGGTCGCCTCTAGATATGTTGATACCCCCGGATATAGGAAGTTGGTGCTGTGTGTACAATCATGCGCGCACAAACGCAAAAGTGCAACTGGTTCTCTCTCAAGTCCACCAAGTAGACGGGAACCTGTCATCCAGATCCTTGTCATCCACTCTGCTGCTGCCAACCACATCCTCACACTCAAAACATCATGAAGCACGCGGCCAACGCACCGACACCTGCCATGACAATGACACCAGCCCCCGATCGTGCCGTTGAAGCACCGCTGCTCTTCCCAGTGGAAGCTGGTGTTTGATTGGGGTCGGAGCGAGGGAGGTAAAAGGCAACGGCCCTGGTAACTGTACTGATGGGTATGTTTCTGGGCTCCCACACGGAGGACCACATAGTCTCAGTCGTGTAGCCTGATGAGTACGAGTCTGACGGAGCACTGATGACGACAACTGGAGCCTCTGACGGCATGGGGACCTGAAATGTGTTCAGGCCAGGCCTGAGGTTCGAGATCGTGGTCATTGGAGTGCCAGTTGGGGCTGAAGTGGTGGTCGTGCTGGACGTGACGGTAGACGTTGTGATGGGCGTGGCGATAACCGTTGGGGTGGTCTCAGTAACGACTACTACCACAGTAGAGGTCTCAGAAGAGGGCGTGGTTTCAGGCGAGCTTGATGTGGTTTCAGGCGAGCTTGATGTGGTTTCAGGCGTGGTGATAACAATGACAGACACAGACTGGACTTCAACCTCCGCGGTGGTGGTCATTGTCATTGTCTCTGTCCCCGTCGTCGTTGTCGTCGTAGCTGACTCAGCTGAGCGAGGATCAATCTCATGAATGGCCGTCTCGGGCCTCTCAGTGCGGAACGTCACAGGGCCAAGGTCATCTATGTCGGCAATGTCAGATTGGGCTGGTCATGAATGAGAGTGGGAACGTTGGTACTTACCCCATGGATTGGGAGTTGCCATGGCACGCGCTTTGAGTGTCGCAGGAATGAAATCCTCAGGAACTGGAACGCATGTCGCTGGTCAGATCGTCATCGAGTAAAAGCGCCTTTGTTGCACTTACCAAGGGTTTTGACCGTTTCAGTGGTGTCAATGAAATCCGCAGCATGCTCAGCATACCACTCTTGGTCGTGGGAGAAGTGCTCCAGCTCTTTTGCCAGGCCTTGGTGCTCTGGGTCAACATCGCGAAGGGAAAGATCCGTGCAGCCCTTGGTAGTCTCGAAACACCACTCTGCGTGTTGTGTGATGCTGAGCTCGTTGTCTTGAAGACACCACTTATCGGCATGGGCGCAGCTTGAAGCATAGATCGCAAACTCGTGGCACGCCATTCGGCACTCGGGTCCGGATATCTTCTTGGGATGATTGTCATCTTGCTTGTCGGCGACGGTCAGGCCGGCCAGGACCAGAGCCAAGGGTGAAAAGACTGCCGTGGGATGCATGATGAGTTGGAACAAGTAAAGATGATATCCAAAGAATGAGGAAATGAATGAATGGTTGGGTTGACAGCAAGAGAGTGTTGGGCGGACAAGAGAAGCAAAAGTGAAGAATACTGATGATGATGGAGGAGAAAAAATGGATGAAGTGTCTGGGGGGCGGACCTCTATTTGAATCCCAAGGATGCTCTCAGTCCTCGTCTCCTACCTGTGTATCTGTTCATTTCTTGCTCCAGCACTTGCACGGTCCAGTGGTGTTGTGGCTTCCATGTTACGACTGCGAAGACAGTGGCGGGTCAGTCCATGTCTTGTGTAAGGCAGTTGCGGCCATGATCATGGTCGACCGATCACTGACAGCAGCCCGAGGACGTCATCCAGCGAAGCAAGGATGGCCTTACTCATTCTCCGTCACTGACAATTACCACAACCTGGCCAGTTTTGGGTGTGGGAAGAACAAGCCCATCCAAATGTTATCTTCGATGTGTTGTTCAGTCGCTCCTTGTCCCATTCAATGTTGGGTCTTTGCTTGGAAAGGTGCAGAGCAGTTCTGGCGTCCTGCCCTTGGCCGAAAGAGCTCATCGGAAGGGCTTTTCCGGTCCCGTCGGGCATCAGTTCACCCGATGGAGCACGATTACAGATGTGGAAGTTGCGCTGATGAACAAGAGACCGAAGTGGGAGGCGTGGCTGCTCCTACCAGCGACTTTGCTCGCTTCGTCTCACCAAGCTAATGACGGAGCGGACTCAAGTCTCGGAGTCGGAAGTGCCTGCCAGATCTTGACGGAAAGTCCTGTATCATGTCATGATAGCCATGCTGGTAAAAAATGGAAGGAACGAAACGCAGGCATCGAGCTCTTCGCTCGGCAACCAAGTCAAGAGATGATGCTTCACTCAGATCTGATGATTTCGCCAACAGAAGCAATAACATATCGAGTGTCATAGATGTCTTTCCGCTGAGAATTCACCGGGTCTGAAGGAGGCATCAATCGACAGTGACCGCGAACTGAACTCCGATCGCAACTCTTGTTCGTCTACAGCAATCCACAACAGGAACTTGGAAGCAACAAACTTCGGTCAACTGTCGAGCAACAGATTCTTCCTTCCCCTTCTGACTGGAAATCTTCTCCGGCCCAAGACACTCTCCCTACACGTGTAGGTAAAGGAAGGACCACCGGAGGAACTGCACCTTGAGAAGGAAGGAGCGCTTCAAGATTCCGCGTCAGTGATCTTTTTGCAGCCCCCAGTCCTTGCTTCGCTTCCGTCTGTCCTGACGTTTTCCTTTCGAGCTTCAATTCCCTGACCTCAACCAGGCAGTCACGGGTCGGTCGGTACCTCTAGATGTGAATCAGCTCATCGCAACTCGCACTGACCGGGCCAGTCCTTCCACCACCGCACCCGGGCTTTCTCCGCTCGTCACTTGGAGGCGATGGTGTTCGCCATGCTTACACTTGTAAGTGAGTGTCAGATGAACCTCAGTCAAGCTGACCCAGTTGCTCTTCTCTATCGTGTTGCCGGCGGGACCTGAACAGAATCCAGATGAATGCACTTCCAGTAGGACAGCAGGAAGCAGGCCACGAAGGAGCGACCATACACCACTGACACCAGCATGAGGTCCCCTCATCGTCACTTGCAAGTGCATTCAGACCAAGAATCCGGGCCGTTAGGTCCGGTCCGGTCTGCTCTTCCAGTACCTGGCCGGGCGTTGGCCGCAGTCATGGAAGGAAGGAACACAGCCGCCGTATTGTCGCCAAGGCAGACTGGCCACCGTCCGCGGAAACAGGTTAGAAAGAATCCGGACATCCTCAAAGCTCACTTGTCGTCAAAGGACTCGAGAAAGATTCTATGATCGTCACGGTCTTCCAACAGGTCGATACTTTCCTGGCAGATGTTTGCTTCCTTCCCTTGGTCACCATCTTCCCTTCCTTGCTCAAGGGCGGGCGGGACCGGGATTTCGGGCAAGGGAGGACATCGGATCTTCGGAAGGCAAGCTGTTGGGCCAGTGCACTCACTTCCACTTTCTTTTGCAGTGTCCATGGCCTCATGCCCGGATGTGATGTCCCTTTGATTGTTACCCACACAACCAAACTTTGGGAAGGACAAAATGGATGGATATCATCCACATGATTCCATGACTTCCTGGTCGCATATACAGTTGGCTGATTTTCCCACCGAAAGTGATGAGAAGACTGCATTCATGTTCATGAGAGAGCCTTCTGCCTTCGAAAGGAACGATTGTACTTTGAGTACCAGTTACAACCGGTACATGATGCCACTATCGACACGCATCAGTGTGTCCACGCCGGGTTGACGGCCGTTTGCGCTTGTCAACGGTCACAAGGCCTCGCTACCGGCAGAAGATGTCAAGTGTTTGTTGGTCCTGTTTGCCCAACAAGCGATGCAAGCGACGCAAGCGCGTCCCTCCCAGAACTTCGGGTTCTCCCAGGCAAATCAAGCAGGTGAGTCCGGCTCCGGAAAACATCCAGAACAGTCGTGATCATCGAGAGGGTGGGCAGCAAGCGGGGTCATTGCTTCCAACACGGTGTTGGAACTCCCGCCGCTTCCACCGTCAAGAGCAACACAACCTTTGAACTTCCTTCGTTCTGGAATGACAGGTCGATATTTTGATCCCCATTTGGACGTCAACAGCAAAGGAAGGTCGACCACATCGCAATAGCAGTCCGCATACAGAAGATCGATGCAATGCAGTTTCCTACCATCATGTGAATGCGACACATTACGGTTTGTCAGAAGCGCCATCACCACCTGGTAGTCGAGCCGCATCGCAACGGCACAGTCTCTGTCTCTCTTTCTCTTTGGAATCCCATATTGACTTCCGAGATTTGTTCGGGAACCGCAAAAGTCTCAACGAAAGCGACGCGGCTAACCGGCACTCGCACCTCCCGAAGGAAAAGTGAAAAGCCGAAAGAAGGTTGCAACTCGCGAGAGAAGATTGGAACACCGAAAGAAGAGAGGGAATGAATGAATGATGGTTGGATTCTCGCGGCAACCACCCAATCCCATCCCTTCTTGGCTTCTTCGGTGCCGCAAATGTGCATGGAATGCCACCACGTTTTGTTGGACTATTAGACGCAGGTAATACTGCATTCCATTTCTCGCATTGCTCTCAAGCGAAGCTAGGCGAGGGAAGCGAGGGGAACGTAGTTGATAACGTGGTGGTAGTGGAAATATTGGTGAGAACAATGGCGATGGATGAGGTGAGGAGATGGTACAGTAGCACCGCTAGACGCGAGGAGTGTGTCCTTGACGCAAGCGAAGCCGGGCTAGAACGTCCGCGATGTGTCCATGGATTCACTTTATTGCTCGCTTGACGCAGTACGACGATATATTCAAGCCTTGAAGCGGGGAGAAAATGATATCTTGAAGTTGTGCTCAGAAGAAATTACTTCTGTGTAGCCGAGACCCCGAATGAAGTTGCATTCTTTCGTCGCATTTTCATTTTCGTATCGAATTTCGTGCTCCACAAAGACCCGCATTAAACGCACCAACATGCACGCTAGTGCAGACTAACGACGCACAACGCGCTTGTAAGCGCTGAAGCTGCATTTCACGGTTGTCTTATTGGTCATTCTCACGCCATTAGCGGGGCCGTGATGCATGGCGCTTTTGGCGTCACACGGAGACGCGGTGCGGAGTCGAGCCCGGTCTTCGACTTTTGGGTTTGGGAAATATTGGCATCTCGGCCTTTGAAGATTGATGTTATTGATCATATGCATGAAATCTTCTCGCTTGATGGCTTCAACCGGGAATTGTAAAAGGCGTGCTGACCGCATGTTGACGTTGCACTGCTTTTTGGGCGTCCTTGCGGTTGTTTACGAGGGGGGAGGAGTGCCGGTCGGCACCGTGGTCGCCGCAGCCATCTGCATTTGATCCGTCCGTCATGGCCGGTTGAGTAGGCCGGTTGACTGCCGGGCTTTTGCTTTTTGGTTCCTACAAGGCTGAATGTTGAGGCAGCACGGTGGATTTATTTTTCGTCGATTTTCCTGTAATGGTGGACGAAACACGGGTCGATGATGGATGCAAGGAAGGATCGATCCTCCTCTTAGTAAGGGCAGTGCAGGGCTTTCTTGTATTTGGCTGAATAATATCAAGGCCCGATAATGGTAGCCTCCGGCTGTCTGCATGTAGGGAAATGAGTAGTTTTCTCAATCAAATTGAGAGATATCAGGTCAAATTGGCTCGGCATCCTCCCCGGTCGAGGACATCGGAGGCCGGTTCTCGGCAAACCGTCCGTGCGCCTCGCCCTGTCTCGGTGTTTCCAGGGGTCTCACTTCACCCCTCTCCCGTGCCGTTGGAATGCAGCACCGATAGCATGGCTACGCAACAAAGGACAAAAGGACAAAGGTCTTTGGCAATAATCGTTAGGGAGAAAAGTCCGAAGCGATGCATCACATATTGCGGAATTTTGGACATCCGGAGATATGGGATGAAGGGTGGGTAGGGTTGAAAAAATGCAGGCTTGAGGCGTAGAAGGAGGAGGGGCTTTCTGGTGATGGTTCTTTCTCACTGCAGCTTACTTTGTTACGTGTTGGTTCTTTTGAATGCCGAGAACCCCAAAAGGGTTTCGTGGGATGGGTGGTAAGAGGTCCCGTGTGGCTTTGCGATGCGAATGATAGTGTAATGGTAGTGTAATGGTTGAATTTTGGATCTGACTTCTGGCGAATATTGTTGGTTTCATGGGACTGGTATCTTTACTTTTTTCTATAACCGAAAGAGAAGGTGACTATCGGCAAGAAGGTTGAAACTCTTCAGTAGAGATATCCTCCGCAAAACATCGTCAAAAGATGACGATGGTTTCGAATCTCGCGGGGAATGTTGCACCGAGAGGACCTCGGACCTGTTAATCTATTTCTCACGATTTGATAACGAAGCTGTTACTCGTGTGCTGGACTGGGGTTGGGATCTAGGGGGAGGGGGGTCCGACCCAGCGCACTGGATGATACCGATGATCAGACACCGAACTCCTTGGAGATCACCAACAATCCAGATGCGTTGTTTTTTTGGAGCCTCGAAATGATGTTGGGTCAATTGATATAATTGACCTGTCATTGTCAAATCTGTTGCGCCACAAAACACTCTGTCGGTATGTCAGACAGGCTTTTTGGGTTCGGTATAGATGGTGGGATGGGGGCCTATTTCGAGCCTCTTGGGTAAAATTCGCTGCGCCGTCGAACTGCGGTTTCCTGTAGTCACGGTTACTCGAAAATAGCCGTATGGTCAGCAACGCCATTCACGACTTGTCGAATCTCTTCGGCGATGTCATCGCTCTTGCTATCGTCAAGTCTTGGTAAGCCCGAAATGCGGGGTTTTGGTGGTGGTGCTCCCTCCAGGTGCTGAAACGCGATCTGGCTGGGGATCTTGAAAGTCGGAGCCAAGAGGTGTCATTCCGTCAGTCGCGAAGATCGGTTGAAGCTGTGATGTCTGGGCAATTGTGCATGTCGTGCTCCTGGACGTTTGTGATGAACTCCGGGAAATGATCATCGCCTTCCGTCAGACAAATAAAACAAGGAAAAGCAATTGAGTTCCACCGTTTCAAACATTTTCCGGGTTGGATTCCGACAGCATGGCGAGCATGGAAAGCGATTTACATCCCTTGTCGAGGGAGAATTCTCACTGTGAGAGTTGCCTGACAGGGAGAGAACAAGGAGATGACCGAGCACAAGCATGGCAAGCAAGCAATCGCGGAAATCCTGCGACAATTGACAAGGGAGAAAGGAGACAAAAAAAACACAACGTTCCCGGCCTCGATAGCTAAAGATCAGCCATGTTGTTGCCTATGAACGGTCAAGTGTGTTGTGTCGGTGCGAAAAATCCTTGATGTCCATCCGCCATCCACGCAAAGTTGAACCCTTGCCGGAAGTGACAGCCGGCAAACGTGCACTGAACGCAGGGGCGTGAAGAACGTGCAGAAGCGAGGAAACGAAACAGCCCTAACAAGCATTGGCCAGTTTCAATCGTCCGATTTCTTTTTCTCGCCGTCGGCTTCGTCTCGCGATGCAATGTTGCTATCTCCATTGCAATCCTGAATTGTCGCGATGATGGAAGTTGTGCTCTTGTGGTGGTGAGGACGACGACAACCCGTCCCGCCTCCGCAATCGACGGAAGCACAAGCAACCGACAGAGGACGACGGCCAAGCGAGCCAAGATTGCGTGCAACCACAATATCGGGCCCTCGCTGGAATTTCGAAGCATGTTGCCGTTCTCTTCCGTGCCAAAAATACCCAAATCGAGAGGAAGACGAGGTCAATGGTGGACACGACGCTGGGCGGGGGTTCCTGGGCTAAATCGGGTGATTTAAGCGGGTACAGATTGGGCTAATCCCAAATGGGCCTAATGCTTTCCTTTGCAGACAATTCACCAATCAAAGGAGGGAAAAATCTGCCAAGTTTAATGAGTTAGCCGCGCATCTGCTCGGTGGAGCTGGGGGAAAACGAAAGTGGACAGCGACGACTCCGAGCTCCGACCTTTTGCAACGACCTCATGTTGTCAGTTTAGGGTGTAGATCTGGCCAGTAAGAAGAGGTCTCTGAAAGAGGACTAGCCTCCCAGCCACCTAGAATCGGGGTGTAGACCTCCCTAATACTTTGGAGGCCCTAACTCTAGTTCCACAGTACTCTTATATAAGAATTAACAGATTTTACCTACTTTTGATTTAACCGTGCATTTTAATAATTAATAGTCTAACTTACAATACTTACATTTATACTAATAAAAGTATATACTAATACCCTATAACGACCAAATTAATAAGCAACTATATCCTTATTAAAGGAATCCTCCCCTAAGATTAATTATCCCTACTTCGATGGGCCTTCGAAGTTTTGGGATTGGAGTAATAAATTATTTAGTTACGTAAAAAGTTTCGACCTTACTAACTTTGTATTAAATTTAAAGCCGGCCGTTTAAAAGCCCCTACTTATTTATATTAGTAATTACGTTACTAAGGGACTAGCTCTATATTATATTAAATAAGTTCGCTAAATCTTCGAAAGCTTTAGAAACGGAACTATTATTTATATAGCCCCGGCTCCGGCCATGGCTCCGGTTACGGCTAAAGTAAATTAAAATAAGGAAGTTAAAGCTTTAAAATTTATTAAAATCCTTAAGGGCGTAGAAACTACTAATCGAACCTTAGATTAATAAACCGACGACGTTATAATTAAGTTAGTAAACTTTACCGCCTTTAGTTTATAAGAGTATAAATACAATTATATTAATTAATTATATAATACGAAGGTCTACGAATCCTTTAAGACTAATAATACTAATATTCGAAAGTAGATATAAGAATTTATATCCCCTTCCTATAAAATTAGTAACTTTCTATCCTTCTAATTTATAGCCGAATAGTACGCTAATATTAAAAATAATTATAATTATAGAGAGGAGGATACTTAAACCGAAGCCCGCTAGAAGTATTATAATTACTTAAAACTATTATTGAACGAACCTAATAAGAAGGATAGGGGGATTAATAAGTAGATAAATAATTGGAACGTTATAATAATTAATATAATTTACTATAATATTCCGGAGGTTATTATAATTAACGTTTAATTTAAAAACTTCTTGAATTACCTACGGCCTATTAAACCCACCTAGGTATTTAGTATTTCTAAATACTTTAGTAAGAAGGTAATAGTTAATACTTTTAATTTTCGTTTAATGTCCGGAGATTTCCGCTATAAAGGATTGAACGAATAACTTCCTATTAGCGCTAATAAAATTAAAGGCTATAAGAAAGCGTTCGGTATAAGTCTAACCTTTAATAGTCTATAGGATAATAGTATTGAGGACGAAGACGTTTAATTTAGTAGGACTTAGAATTATTGTAAGAGAAAGTGCAAGGCTACGGCTATAGATTTTTTATTATTATCTTTAAATATTCGTTATAAAATATATTAATAGGGTCTCTATATAATTAAATATTATTAATATTTATTCCCTTCCTAGAGGATTAACCCTAAATAGAAGCCTATTAAGAAGGTCTAAGATAGAATTAAAAAGAACCTCTATAACGATTTAGAATTAAAGTAAAAAATCGATTGCTATAAGTAAGAGATAAAGTAAAGTAATAATAGTAAAAAGGATAATTAATTCTCTAGCGAAAACTTTTAAAATATTATAGTTAACTATATAATAGTTATATACTAAGTAGCTCTCTAAATAGAAGAAAGAGACTTAAATCCATACCTTTTTAAAAATAGTACTCTCTTTAATTTTAGTAATTCTCTATATATTTTTAATAAAATTAGTTACTTTATTAACTTTCGCTACGCTCCCTATAATAACGGCCTCTAAATTAAAGATTCTTATATTCTTATTAAAGGATATAGTAATATAAATATTATAGTCTAAGGATATAGAGGATTAAAGAAACTCTATCTCTATAATATAATATTTTGCTCCGACTTTATAATTAACTTCGTCTCTCTCTACCTCCTTCGTAAAAAAAGTCTCTATTAGGATTAGAAGCTACTTAATAACTACCTACGAGGCTTAAATCATTCCTTTTTTTACTATTTTATAATATAGTACTATTAAATAATTTTTAAAGACTTCTCTTCGTCCTTCTTTAGAACCGTCTTCTTTATATAGCGTAATTAATTTAATTCTCTTAACGGCTATAAATACTATAAGAAAGAGGCTATTATTTAGTACTACCGCCTTAATTATTACGGCCCCTAAGTATTAGATTACTTTACTAATATTATTAGCACTCGTTTTAAAGGCCCCTCTACTATATATTATAATATATGTATTATATTAAAAATTAAACGATAAGTTAGCCGTAAACCCTGCGACTATAGTTATAATTTAAAAAAACAATTGGCTATAGACTTCTTCGATTATATGAAGAGCCGGTAAGGATACTCTAGTATTATACTTATTATTTATAAATATATAAATTATATATAGGATTACTATATAATAGACTATAAAATTATTATAATCGCCTCCTTCCTTAACGACCTCTTTATAATATTAAATACTTAGTATAATATTTAATTAAAAGTTATTAAATATAATAACGAAGTTAATGGATCCTATATAGTAAAAGAATTCTTCGTTCTAAGAAGTATAATTATTAAGCCTTCTATTCTATATATTTAAATATAGAATAGTAGCGTAGAACGTTCGGGAGGTATAATTAAAGAAAAAGGTAGAGCGATAACCTAAAGTTCTTATTTCGCTAAAGATTTGTAATTAGAAGTCGTTTTTATAATAATTTACTTTACTAACCAGGCCCCTAAACTCTTCTACAATTAGAGATCCCTATACGAACGTTTCTATACTTTTATTACTAAACGAAACGGTTTTAATATAATAATTCCTTATAAACTAAACCTCGTATACTTTCGTATCTACAGTTGTAAAATATATATTATAATTATAATTATTTAAAAGAAAGAAGAAAGGAAGTAGAAGATAAATTTTAAAGTATAAATTAGATATTTAATTAGTTACATTACGTCTTTAATCTATTATATTTAGAACTTTATTATTAATATAATTATTAATACCCGTAATATATTATTTAACGAAAATACGCTCTATTTTAGAGAGGTACTTATAGAGGTATAATCTTTAAAAATCTTTTCCGACGAATTTATTATACTATTCTAAAAGTATAATTAGACGGCTTTAATACTAAAAATCCCTAATTTTATTAGTAGCCGAATCGATTTCGAAGATATTTAAATATATAATATCCCCAGCTCCCTTCTCGAATAACCCCTTTAAGAAGGAGAGACCGATCGTATATTTCTAAAACCCTAACTAGAAATTTCGAATACCCCTATAAAAAGGATATTTATCGACTTTATCTTTAACAGATACCCTACTCCTTTAGACACGCTGCTATTAGATTAGCCGCCATCTACCTCCTTCCTTACTAACTTTTATCTAGACCCCTATATTAAAAACGAAATATATTATAGTTTTAAGCCTTAGAAAGCCGCCTTCAATACCGGTAGATTTTACTAGCTTACAATTACATTTAATAGTAAGCCTATTATAAAGGTAGAATTATAGAAATTTATTTACAATAATAAAATTATTATTAAAGAGGAAGTCGAATCCCTAATTCGTATAGATAAAATCTAGTCTATTTATAAATACCGTCTCCCCTTAACGCTTAAAAACTACAAATCTCTTAATTATTATATCCTTAGAAACCTTTTTAAATAAGTAGAATAAACCTATTTTAATAGCTATAAAGAAATAAGGATTTAATTAGAAGTCGATAGGGATAAATTACGTTCTCGAAGTAAGTAAATCCTCGATTATATATAGGTATATATATATAAGTTCTTTAAGAATAGTAAATTTAATAAAATTAAAGTACGTTTTATTATATATAGAAATTAATAAGTAAAAAAGGTAAGGTAGGAGACGTACGCTTCTATTTTTACCGGCCGCTCCTTTCGTATTCTTATTACTATAACCGCCCGGTTCAACTTCGAATTTATTTAATATAATATTGTTAATACTTTCGTTAACGCCTATATAGATAAAAATATTTATATATATATACCCCTAGGCTATAAGATCTTTAATAAGGTCTTTAAAGTATTTAAGGCCTTATATAGTTTGCGGCAATCCCTACTCCTCTAGTAACGAGAGTTTATAAATATATTTAAAMCGATAGGCTTCGAACTAGTCCTTAAAGAACTATATATCCTCATTAACGACGGCGTCTTCGTTTTTTATTATATTAATAATATAGTTTTTATATATTACTTTAATAAAGTTACTACTATAGAGGGATATATAAATAACTTTAATTAATAATATTATATAATTAGAGGAGAGGAGCTATAATAATTCTTAGGTATTAAGGTTATTCGAGACCGTTAAATAGGAAAGATCTAACTATCTTAACGTTCGTACCTATAGAAGATCTATTATTTTACTAGTATTAAATATATTACTTCAATCCTTATATTTAATATTGAACTAATTCCCTTTAAGGGTAAGGCTTTACTTTATTTAATATACCTCTATTAAATTAAGGTAGGCTCGATATTATACGCCGCCGTTATTATACGATTAAATATCGCTTTCGCCGTTAATCGGCTTTCTAAATATAATTATAACCCTAATTTAAATTATTATAAAGCTATAAATAAAGTATTTTACTACCTCTACGCTACCGCTAATATAATTCTATACTATAAAAGAGATTAGGTCCTCCGGATTACTTTAGACTCGTTATTTATAAATAATTCTATAAATTGTAAGAGTTCCTAAGGGTTTATAATATAATTCTTTAGAAGATTAATCTATTAAGGTACTACTAAATAAATAATAATAGCTACTTCTATAACCGAGGTAGAACTTATTATATTTACTAATATAGTTAAGGAGGCCTTCTTTATAATAAAGCTTATTATTAGTCTTACGGTGAAATTCGTTAATCCTATCCCTACTTTAGAGTATAATAATTAATAGACTATTAGAATTTTAACTATAGAAGCTATAAAATTAGTAATAAAATTCAAATATATAAATATTTATAAATATTGAGTAAAATGGGAGGTATTCGCTAAAAGGATTAAAATTAAGTATCTAGAGACGGCTAAAATATTTATAGACGGTTTAACGAAGGTATTAGACTTCTAAAAGTACGTAGCGTTTATAAAAATAGTAGGAATAGATTTAATAAAGGATAGAGAATCGAAAAGACGGGAGAATGTAATAGTATATATTGAAATAAATAAAATTAATAAAAAGATAAACCTTGGGATAATTATATAATATTGTGAATAGCTTTATTTTTGGCTAGTTTAGGTAGTTTCGTCTCTAAAAGATTTTAATTGGGGAGGTGTGTTAGTTTAGGGTATAGATCTGGCTAGTAAGAAGAGGTCTCTAAAAGAGGATTAGCCTCCTAGCTACCCAAAATCGGGGTGTAGACCTCCCTAATATTCTGGAGGCCCTAATTCTAGTTCCACAGCACTCTTACACAAGAATCAACAGATTTTACCTACTTTTGACTCAACCGTGCATTCTGACACATATCCTCCTTCCACCAAATGTCAAGCGAATGTGACTTTCTTCACCGTTCCGACTTCCGCTTGCTTCTTTTTTTGCCCACTACACCAAGAAAACTCTGCCAGCTCAATGGTTGCCGCCTCGAGGCTGTCGCCACCTCTTTTCCGGCCTTCACCACGGTGTCAATATTCCAGCGACCCGTCTGCCGTCCTGCCGTCCAGCCGTCGTCAAAGACATGTCTCGGGTCCTTGCTTCGGAGCCCGCAGCTCTCGCCAGAGAATCACGCTGCAGTCTCGGGATTCACTCTAAGGATTTTCCAGCTGTGTCAACAAGCAAGCAGTCCAAGAGAACCGGCAAAGTTGCCGATGTTTTCTGTGAGGTCGACATTTTGCCCGCCGAGTTTGGCGCCGTCAACGGTCCCTCATTTCGTTAATGCGTTCAGAATAACTTTACACTACCTGATGAGGCCCATTGACCCGGCCAAGCGCTATCTACTCCCACTGGCCCTTGAACACACAGCCAAGGCATTTTCCCTCCACCGAAACAAACACAGAAACACAGCAGCGGACTGAGGAACGGCCACCGGCACCATCGTGTCGAATATCAACAATGAACTATTGCACCCGTTTTCGTCCAACGGCGGATACTTGCCGGAGAGACGCCTTGTGCAAGTCCTTGGTGCCATGCCAGCCGTGGGAGCTATAGGTTGCAATATTGAAGCCTCATCTTGGGTGCATAATACAAGGTACTTCTACGGCGTGTAAAGTCTTGGGGGGCTGCCAGGGTGGTGGTTACCGTGGGATGCACCCTTGCGGACTTTAGACACAATTCTCTGGGCGAAAAAGAAGTCCTCGAGGTTGTTGGGTACGTACACTTTGCGAATGGATACCTTTCATCCTTCATCTTAACTCACAAACGACCGCTTAGACGGCGAGCGTCTCCCAAAATTGCCTTCCTCTTTTGTCTGGTTGTCTCATCCATCTTCCCCCATGCTACCTAGCATAGTATCAATACTACTACAAGGGACACGAGATGTGAGCATGGGCCTCATCCATCCTTCTCCTTCTCCTCCTCCTCCTCCAACCCCCACCGGATCATCGCGATATCTTTTGCCAGTGCAATGGACTTCGTGTTCTCTTACACGGTTGTTCTCCTCCTGCAGAAAGACAAAACAGCACTGTCAGAGCCCCTTCAGACCCATTCAACCGGTTCTGCATATCGCTTAGAGATGTGTTTGTTTTTCTACAGTACAATCTTGCCCCGGTCATTGACCCTGGGCCTCGCCCTTGTCCAGGTCAGCGGACAACGGCCGTGCTTAGACTAGTGTTGACAGCCACGTTCTGACCCCCGTCCTCACCATTATCCCCGGTCAGTGGCCTAAGATCCGGCCCCGGCCCACACCACCCACTCACACTCACTGTCTCTGCCTCGCTGGGTTACCATATATACTTCGGAAGCCTGCCGTTTTTATCCCAAACTTTTTGGAGTCATGATCATCGGTCTTAGTCTTGTCTTGTCTACGCGTACTCAACCCTTACCCCCTTGGTCGGTTGATCTCACTACCTTCTAGAAGCTTTAATACTTGCTTCGTCCTCTACCAAAGCTACTCGACACTCGTCGATCACTTCTCACGACTTCCTCGAGTTCTCTTCACACACATCAGTCAAAATGGTTTCCACAAAGAGCCTTCTGCTTGCTGCCTTCACAACAATAGCATACGCTGCTCCCACAAAGGGTCCCTGCAAATCCCTAACACCAACTCTTCCCAGCACAGGAGGTTAGTACATTCTTCCCATCTCCCTCGTTCCCCCAGCCTCCAACTAACCCACCCTTCCTTCCCAGGCGATGACCTCGTAGCCCCCTCCCCCACCGCCCGCCTCAAGAAAATCGCCATCGGCCACGGCATCCAAAACTACACCTGCAGCGCCCCCGACGCCACCCCCTCCGCAACCGGCGCTCTCGCCGTCCTCTACGACGTCACCACGCTCTACCCAGGCCTCTCCAAAACCGCTTTGTTGGCAGACGCCTTCAACTCCCTCCCGCACTTACTCCTCTGGGACCGCCCCGTCCCCCTAAACCGGCCCTCCAACTCCTCTTACTCAGCCGACGTCACCTCCCCTTTCCCTGCGTCGCACGACGACCTCAAGGGACTAGCCGATTACCCATCCCTCAAATACGCGGGTCACCATTTCTTCGATTCGACTGGCACGCCCACCTTCGATCTGGATGCTTCCGGGATGAGGGCTAGCGTGTTGAAGACGGGTAATGTCGGCGCGCCCAAGGATGCGGATAAGGGCGTGTTGGATACGGGGGCGGTGGCGTGGTTGAGGTTGACGGATAGTAACAAGGGGGAGAGTAAGGGGGTTAATTTGGTTTATAGGGTTTTGACGGCGGGAGGGAATGCGGAGGGGTGTGGTGTTGCGGGGACGGGGGTGCAGAGTGTGCCGTATACGGCTTTTTATTGGTTTTATGAGGAGTAGATGTTGAAGGAAGGATGGCAGTCGTGGAGGACTAGAACAGGAGGGGGACTTGGTCCTAACTTGGTCAAGTCGGGGTGTAGTCTTGATGTCGAGAGGTGGTGATGATCAAAAGTATCGAGATGAGCACGGTTCGGAGTTGTCTGGTCTTTTGTCTTTTGTCTTTTTGGTTTGCAACGGCGTTATGGTTTGGGCTCGGGTGGTTGGTGGCAGCATTTGCATCTTTCTTTCCCTTCATCATGGTTCAATCGTTTATACCTTGGGCTCACACCTTTAGATCTCTCTCGTTAAATACCCACGCTTTATATACTTAATCTGATTCATACCTACACGTCTCAACAGCGCCTGTTTGTGTGGATTTTGTGGTCTACATTTTGTGTTTCCCACTTTGTGCATCGTGTCTTCGTGTCTTGTGCTTTCCTTCCCCAGTCCCTTTCAAACTGCCACCTACCGGCCTCCACCCCGGCTTTGCTCGCCGCACGCAGCCTTTGCATCGCATCGCATATCATGAACTTCCATTTCTTGGTCCTTTGACTTTAGTTGTGCATTGCTTGCAGGCGGCGAATCACCCCGCAGCCGGTATTCCTCAAGGTTCCCGTCTCCGGTCCTCTCTGCAGGCGGACCATCAACGAGGAAGGAGCGACCAGAAGAACCGACCACCCTTGAACTGAATTTTCTTCGGAACATAACCTGGCACTTTTCCAACCTTACGAATGAATCACTTTCGACACTTTTCATTCCTGTGTTTCTCATACGTTTCTCGCCTTTCCACTGCAACCTCTCGCGAAGAATGATCACCAAGGTTGATCGTTCCCTGTTCTTATGCCTGGTATCCAAACATCCGGGCATGTTCGCAGCCTTGCGCAGAAGCGAACTGGTGCGTGGGAACTGTATTCCTGTCTGCACCTGTGTCCGGCTTCATGCACATTCTTTTTCTTTTTCTTCGCTGTGCGTGCTGAAATCAGGAAATGTGGTCTTTACAGCCTGGGGCGAATTCGCCTTCAGCTGGAGGGGATAAAAAGACGTGCTCCTCCCCAGATTCTCTTTCCTTTTTTTGTTTCTTTCCTCCATCCTTTTCAGAGCACCCAACTTCCCTCACAAATTCGACTCAACCCCCAACACCGCCCTCAACCAATACATCAATACATCAACACTTAAGTTCAATACCTCAACACATCATCAACCCTTCAACACTTCAACACATCATCAATACATCCTCACTCTCACCTTTGTCGTACCCAGTATCCTCGTTCTAGCATATCGACGCTACATCCGTTTTTTCCTCCGTCTTCTTCTCCGTCTTTTTCTCCGTCTTTTTCTCCGTCTTTTTCTCCGTCTTGTTCTCCGTCCCCGTCTCCGTCTCCGTCTCCACTTCTCCCTGCCTCGCCTTTCCTCCCGTCCAGTCCGATACATCGAGGTTTCACCAGCCAGACTCCATGCATTCAGTTCCCTTCCAGCCGACCGTCTATGACCTCTGTCCTATGCGTGCCTACCTCCAAAACTCTGTTGCTTGACGTTGTTCATGTGCCCATCGTCGTCCCATACATGATATGTTGAGAGATTCTTTCTTACCGACAACCCTCCCTGAAGACCAAAAGTTGCTCAACCACCGCACCCTCGACACATGCCACAGGAAACATATTACACACCACACAGGAATAGGGTCGATGACAACAGGATATTCAACATCATCATCGGATCAGGCCGATACCTCTATCACCAAAAAGATGTCTTGCCAATCTTCAGTTCTATGCCACTCTCAATTATTCAGTTATTTCCTACAGTCTATCCTTTCCACCCCTCTGCTGTCTCTTCTCCTCCCCCCCTCGAGCATGATCTGCTTCCTTTCCGCCCGTTTTGCTTGCTTCACAAAAATCAAAGCCAATGATGAAAAAAAGCCAAAAGCCACTTCATCTCGACTCGAACCACCACCACCACCACCATCATCTCTGACGATGCGGCTGACGCAATGTCTCTTCATCAAAGCGATGCATGGTGGTGTGTTCGATTCCGAGATGACCCGACGGAGGGATCAACTTTTCTTAACGAACGATGAACGATCAACGAGCGGTCGACGACAACGGTGAACGGTCTACGAGCGATGGTCGACGATCAACGGACGGAAGATACAACAGGGAAGGGAGATGAGGGGTCTGATGCCGTCAAGGTCAATCGAGAGTCGAGTTCCAACGTGGAGCAGACGAGCAGCAGAAAAGCAACAGACGAGAGAAACCCAAAAGAGAAGGCAGGAGCACCAGTGTGAATGGGAGATGGTCTACCAACCCCCCAGAAATCCTCTAGGTCTCTCCAATGACCCTTCTCATTTGTCTATCCTCACTGTTCACTTGCTTTCTTGCTAGCCTCCTTGCCAGCCAGTAACCATCCAACCTCGCAGGCCAAGCGCTAAAGAGTTCGAAGCAACGGAAGGAAAGGTAGGCGCATTGCAAGGCTAAGCCGCTACAGTCGACCGATAACCCTTTCTCTTCCGTTCAATTCACTCTACGTACGCTTGTAAGCTTACTAGGTTAGTTGGTTGCTTATTACTAGTAGCTTACTTACGGGCTTGCCCCCTTTCCAATCTCTAACTATCTATCCCCGTAGGCTAAGCGCTAAAGAGTTCGAAGCAACGGAAGAAAAAGATAGGCACACCTACGTGTACCGCACCGCTACCGTCGACCGATAACCCTTTCTCTTCCGTTCAATTTACTCTACGTACGCTTACGAGCTTACTCGGTTGGTTGGTTGGTTGTTGCTGGAGGGCTTGCTTGCTTGTCGGCAACCCTCCCACGGGTTCCGGCAGCTCAAGGGGGAATGGAGTGAAGATGACGGGACCCAGAGGCAGGGGATACATGCGTGGGTACTTCCCCCATAGCTCCCCCTGATGGTCCTCTTGGTTCCGTGATCTTCACTCCGTTCTCGGTTGCGCGGCTGTGGACTTGCTTGGTTGCTTGGTTCGTTGCTTGGAAGGTTGTCTCGCTCGTGGGTTCTCCTCGAACCCCTTGCTGAGACCCCCGGGCCAACGACTCCTCGACGACTCTCAAGACTACTCTCGACACCTCACCAAACATCTCCCCTGAACCCCCTGGTCCTCCATCATCACCCAACCCACGCCCCATCCATCCATCAAAGAGTTCCAAAGCAGAAACCGTGAATGGAGATGCCAGGTGCACCTACTTCTCCAGTGCCGCTTTTTGTTTTGTGCGGGTTGCGAGCTGCCTTACTCACAGTCTTTCCCTCACTTCTTCTCCCCAGCCCAACACCATCTACCATTACCAATTCCCCTGACCAAAGATAGGACCGGGCAAAGGCCTAAGCAAAAGGCGTGAATGGAGACTTGAGCTGAGGAACAGGCGGGCTTTTCTAGTCCGCATGTTCTCCCAGCTTGAGCTATGCGGGTGTTCTCCAGACCCCTCCAGTGCCGCTTTTTGCTTTGAGCTTTGTGGTCGGTTACCTCTGGTCTCGGGATTGGTCTGATAGATGGGATGGGTTGGGTTGGGTTGGGTTGATGAGATGATGATGGGGTTGGCGGGTTGACGTTAGGCGTCCGTTGATTCTCCGTTGATTCTCCGTTGATCTCGTTGAGCGCCGTTGAACCGTTGGTCGCTCGTCGAGTTGATCGATTTTCGTTCGAAAAGTTGATCCTTTGACCCCGTCGGGAAGCGTGTCTGGCCCTAGGCAGACATCAATACGGCAGACGCTGTCTAGCAGAAGACGCCCTGGTCCGAACTGGGGGTTTATTTACGCTTGGCGGCTATCTGAGGCACTTATATTCTACTCTCTCTTATTTCGATCCTTCAATTTGGTACTTTACCTTCGTTTCGATGCTTTGCTTGCCTGCTTTGTTCAGTTGTCAATCCCCCTTTCCTCCTTCCACAGTTCTACTCACTGGGTCTGGTCCCGGCCTCCCAACGCGTCCAGCCCTGCCGTTTTGCTGACAACGAATGATAGATAACCAACATATCGGACGCGGATGTAGACGATGAGATGACCGGCAGTGCAATGCGAGAGACGGGATACAGAGGAAGATAGAGGAAAAAACTGACACCAACTCCAACGCCAACCTCACTCCCAAACATGCAAACCGACACCAAAATCAGCCTCATCACCAACCCAACGCCCCAAGCTGCCCAGCGACCTTTTTCATCCTATGGACCTCAGCGGTTTCTCAGTATCTCTCGAGAGAGTTCCACCACCAACATCAAACATCATGCCCTCGCTCTGATTTCTCCATCTCCTTTCTACCGGATTTGGACTTCCATAACCAGAGCGAAAACAGGGCGTGAGGCATCCCCCTTTACCCCTTCAGCCTTTTACCCCTTCAGCCCACATTCTCTTCTCCTTGCACGAACACGTTTTGATCCCCAACCTAAGCGTATATAGTTTGAGGTATGCTATAGAGTCAACAAATACTTTTTACTACAAGAGCTGCATAGCTAAACTGATCTGGATCTACCTGGACTCGCCTGTGTTGACATATCGTGAAGGGTAGACCTAGGTAGCTAGGTACCAAAAAGGATGGTCGATCGATAAATCTTCAACAGAAACTCATCATGATTTCCCCAACAGCCCACACTCACATATAACAGTCTCGTTCACTCAGTTAACCGGAACATCATGTTGACTGACACAGTTGCTAGAGCATGAAGCGTTTATGGCCTATGAAGAAGAGGAGCCTGCTTTAGGGTCGGAGGGAGGAGGGATGCTGACCAAGTATCATAATTTCTGAACGAGGAGCGCAGGAGGCAAGTGACACCAATAGTAAGGAACGATATGATTGTGTTGTTGGTAGAGGCAGCAGGTAGGCAGAGGTACAAAGCCTTCGATTGTACACTACATACGCGACGGCCATTTGCCCTTTGTCTTTGTCAATCCAGATCCAACTTTTAGATGCTAAATGGCGGATCAATTCCAAGCTGGTCTTCATATTCGTTCGATGTTTGTTTGTTATATACCTGCCTTATCCTTGCTTCACATCCGGGTACCGTAGGCCGGACGCGAGTTGCCGAACCGGATCCGATCCGAAGCTCGAAGGGAGATCCCGCCGATGCTGTAGTAACAGCAATCACATCGATATTCATCCTTGGTCCCTGAACAGACGGAATATCGGATAACCGTCACATCGAACGTATCAGGCTCGCGAAGTACGCCCGCTATCATCCAGATACTGACACAGCAACCAAAGCAACTCTGGTCTTCATATTCGCTCGAGGTTGTTTGTTATATACCCATCCTTGCTGCACATCCGGGTACGGTAGGCCGGACGCATGTTGCCGAACAGGATCCGAAGCCCGAAGGGATATCCTGCGGATACTATAGCAGCAATCGCATCACGATTGATCTTCGCGGCAGACGGGAGATCGGATAATTGTCACATCGAAAGTACAGTATCAGGCTCGCGAAGTATGCCCGGAGGCCCGCTATCATCCAGATACTGACACAGCAACAGAAGTCGAGATGTTTTCAGAGCCGGTGATGTGACGTCGTCACAAGGCCGGGGTTTGAGGGCCCGGTATTTATACCTAAAGCAGCGGGGTTTTCCAGGGCCCCCAGGCTCGCCAGGCTCGCCAGGGCTAGCAGGGCGCTCAATCGTCTCAGCACCAATGAGAGCTCACGGTTCTTCTAGCGATCTCGGCTGAGCCAGGTTGTCAGGTTTGACCAGGACAGGGCAGTGGATGACAGCGCTTGACAATGTTTGACAAGGGCACAAAGAGGCCGAGGAATTAAGAAAGCGGGGAATGCCTTGCTTCGGCTGTGTTGGAGAGCAATGATGGCGTCAAACTGGATGGAGACTTTCAGCTTGCTTGGGGAGCTTGCAAAACAGCTCACGGAGCTTGGGATGTAGTGCCGTGCTGCTGGTCGTGAATTCAATGTATCCTGAGGAAAATGGAAGAGAAGTAGTTGATTGAGGATTGGAATGAGAATGATGAAAGAAGAGGAACAACGGGAACAACTGGAACGGATTCTGGAAGCTCGGAGCTAGCAACAAGGCAGCCACTTATAAGCTCCAAATTCAGCGCGTTATTATCAATCCAAGCCTCACGTCAGCCTGTCAGGTACAGCCCGCCACATCCACTCGGTCACCACACCATCTTTGTTGTTTGTCACCAGGGGTAACCACTAGCAGACGTTGGACAAGACTTATAAGTTGAATGCGTATGTAAGTTATGGTTCGTGATGATGGATTGTTAATGTTGATGGGGGAAAGGCTCGATCATCTCGACGGACGGGATGGTTGATAGATGTAACCAAGTTGAGAAGATGGGATGATGATCTCGGGAAGCGGGATGCAATGACACTTTGTTGACATTCTATCCCTTCTTCTTCCACTTGTGTTGTTCAGAAATCGGAACGCGATGCTGTGGTCGCATGTCCGTTTCCGGATGCCAGCCACTCAAAAAAACCAACGCTAGAATCTGAAACCAAGGCCTGCAAAGTGGGTGACTGTGGTGAGCCCTTGTAAGGCAGGGACAGCTTCAGTTGACTGGCTCTCTTTCTGAAGAGATCCACCAACCACCGGATATGTAAGGTCGGCATGAACTTGTTCCTTCGCCTAGATCTCTTGTGGAAGATGATATCTCTTGAGAGAAAAACAGTCGACTGCACCGCAACTCTGCATGAAAAGAAGTCAAAGGCGGTCGGGGATTTTTAGTGTTTATGCACTAGAAGATAGTGGAGCCTCTCTTCCCAAAGCGGACGGCGGTCGAAGGGACCCACAGTTTTGCTGGTCTGGGCTTACATCCCGCTGCGGATCTCTGCCGTTGCGTCTGTTTACGACGCCAGAGACGCCCGCTTTCTCGTCCTGTTCCTGCTTCCACTTGTCTCTCAGCCAGTCGTCTTCTTTCCCTTCTTCAAGAACTCCCTCGACCGACTATCTGCACGCATCTGGATCGCGCAACTCTTCTGGGGCCTGGCTGCTTTCTTCACCTCTTTTGACCTCGGATATACATGTTGATAGACTAGACGTGGGTTGTTGGTTGGTGTCTTGGCCAAGGCAGTGCCCGTCGTCTCTCTTCTCAAAACAAGTTTGAAGCCCACGTCCTGACTGATCTTCAACTCGGTCTTCTTTCTGTGTTTCTACTCTTTTTCTCTCTCCGCCGCATTTCCATTCGCTTGGTTCGTCCTCTACCTAGACCATTGCGCCGCCCTTCAATCACTTATCACACTGGCACCAACGATCGCTACACTATCCTCCCTCATTGTGACGCAAGGGAGAGCTTGAAGCCCAGCTAGCTAGCTTGTACAGCAACAACGAGAAACCAAAAAAGACCCGCGCCGCGCCAACCAACAAAACCACACAAAGAAAGACGAAGCTTCCCGAGTAAACATTCCAACAATCTTCGCAGACGTATATGATCAGGTTATGAGACAGCCTTCCTGTCGGCGACTGCAACCATACCACCACCACGACCACCACAAACGCCGACAAGATGCCTACCAAAGTACATGAGTCGTTTGTCATCCCCGGCGGCGCCATCTACTCCGACCCAACCGCCGACGGCCCTGAAATCGGTACCCTCGTCCTGGTGGTGGATCGCGCAAAGAACCTGCCCAACCTCAAGACCATTGGCAAGCAGGACCCCTACTGTGCTGCACGTCTGGGAAAGGAAGCAAAGAAGACCACTACCGACATCCGCGGCGGCCAGACCCCCAGATGGTACGTTCCTGCATATGCTATGCTCTCCTCAGACACCAATCACGTCTAACACCAATCCACCATGTTACAGGGACCAGGAGCTCCGATTCACTGTCCACGACTCTCCCGATTACTACCAGCTCAAGGTATCCGTGTTCAACGACGACAAGAAAAGCGAGTTGATTGGCGAGGCATGGATCGATCTCGGAGGCGTTATCGTCCCAGGCGGCGGTCAGAGTGACGATTGGCACCAGCTACAGTCTAGAGGCAAGTATGCTGGCGAGGTTCGCATAGAGATCACCTACTATGATAACCGACCGAAACCCGAGAAGCCCGCCGTAAAGCAACGACAACAACACCCTGTCGAGCCATATATTCCTTCAGCCGTAGTACCGGGTCCGGGGCCGAGAGGCGTACCCAAGCGCCGTCCACTACCAGCACCATCTGTACAAGGCGGAGATGGGCCCTATATTCCAAACCAATCACCCCTTCAGCAACTCGAGTACAACAACCCTCATGCTGCGCGCTACCAGCAACAGCCGCAGCAACAATATCGCGCCCCTCCACAATACCAGCAACCTAGTCAATATGACCTCCCTTCGCTAGACGACGGCCCAAGAGGCTTTGAAGGCGAGCGTCCTCCACCTCCCCCGGCTCACCGAAGTCGGAATGGCAGCAATGCCCCAGCGACAAACGGTTACCAAAACGGCTATGATCCGTCTGGCAACGGAGTGCCACCTAGCATGCGGCAGGATGTCCTCAGAAACGAGGCTCATCGCCAAACAAACTCGATAGCTTATCCGGGACGTCCGCAGTACAGGGGTTATGACTCGGCCCCTGCGGCTCCTACCGGCCAACACTACTCTAACGGAGACCAACCGCCTCCTCCACGACATTCCTCCACATTTGACGTTAACCACGATCCCTATGATCTTCCCGATGTTCTGGTGCCCGGATCGGCTAATAGCTCGATGCGAGGCCGGAACCGTGTACCTGAGCCGGGATACGGACAACCCAATGGAGACCAATACCGACGACCGGACCTTGGTGGCTATGGGGCGGCGTATGGTAGACACTCTGAGAGTTCCCTATCACATTATCCCCCGCAAGGTGATCAGAGAAGTCAGTCGTATCAGGGTGGCTTCGAAGACCACACCGACAGCTATCAACCGCCTCCGGTGCCCGTTTCTTTGGTCCCCGGCATCGATCCAAATATCGCCCACGAGATCACAGAGCGCGTGTACAAGGACAACAATCCAAGACGATACACTCAGCCCATAGATACGCAAGTTGGAAACAACTACCAGCAATACCCTCGTGACCGCTCCCCAGTCCCTCCGTATCAACCACCTGTCCCACAACATCCTCAGAGCAGAAGCCCCGGCGGCTACCAGGATGTGCCACCACCAACCACCCCCAACCACAACGTCGCCATGAACCAGCGCTCTTACTCTCCCAACCCACCAGTGCGCCGAGACCCAAGCCCAATGCCAAGTCACAGCCCCAACCCACGTCAACAAACCATCAAGCGCAAATCCGTCAGCCCCGCCCCGCCCCCCGTCGAAGAGCGCCGCCTTTCCGGCATCCCCTTCGGTCCCGACTCCTACGACGCCCTCAACCCCACCATTTCCTCCGACAACATCGGCCGCGCCGACTACAACGAAGCCTCTGGCAAGATCATCACCCACGACGGCAAGGAAGTCGATCCCTCCGATCATCTTCCCATGGAATCATGGGCTCCCGAACCCGAACCGAAGAAGGGCACTACACCGCCGAACTCCTCTCATGGCTCGCGGCCCTCCATGTCCGGCGCCCACCCAATGCCCGGACACCAAGGGACCGTCCGTTCTCGTCCAGGAACCAGTGCCGCCAGTGAGCGGCCGCGATCCATGCACGGTCAGCCTCAACGTATTTCGCCGCCTGTGTCTCCCTCGGTAGCAGGCACTGTCAGCAGTAGGAACAGGCTGCAGAAGCGTAACCACAGAAACACCATCACAGCCGCTGGACCGATGGGTATGGGCGGCATGGGCCAGCCGGGCTTCAACAGAAGCAGCGATAACGTCAGCTACTCCTCTTCTTCTCAGCAGGACAACTTCACTCCCAGAGCCCTTTCGCGAGCGTCGACCTTCGATTACTACGGCGCTGAAAATGGCAACATCTCCCCAGTTGGAGGTCCGATCTACGGAGGCCACAGCCCCGGCGCTGCTCCCCGCGGCGGTGTTCCGCCGGTGCCGGCTAAGGTACCGCTTGCATTACCCCCTCCGACTACAGGACCAACTACTGGTGGCGGTGGAGGGCTAACGATGAGTGGCGCGTTGCAGTTGCATAGTAGTAGTCTTACGAGAAGGGGGGGGACTGCGCCGATGGGAGGAGTGGATGAGTGGGGAGGGATGAACGGCGGAGCGGTAGGAGGGGGTGGTGGGTATGGAGGGATGGGAGGGATGGGAGGGCCAGGTGGTGGAAGCTTGGAGGAGGAGTTGAGTAAGATTGATATCGGCACGGGAAGGTCGAGGAGGTTTACGGTTAAGGGGCCGTCGGGGGGACGGTTTAGGGGGTTTAATTAGTGCTGTGGCGCCCGTGACGCGGGTTGAAGGAGTAAGAAAGGGAATGGGGGGAAAAGCATTCTCGTCTCGGGAAGACGAGGGAGGATCATCATTATCATCATCATGGACAAGGAGCCAAGAAAAAAAGGAAGATGATACCCGAGTGCAAAAGCATCAGCATCAACATAAGCATCAACATAAGCATGACACGAGCAAGGTCCTCGTATGTTTCGTTTCGAACCTTTGGTGTATTGTAGCAGGCATGGGGAGGAAGCATTGATTGCATCTGCTTGAAGAACAAAAAGAGGGGAAAAGCAACAAGAGAAGAAAAGAAACACGAATACACGAATGGACATGGACATAGGAATGGGACGGAATGGGATCTGGCTTCGCTTAGGAGTAGGGTTGGATGGATGGGACTTTGTACTTGGACCATGGACATAGCAATAGCAAGCAATAGCATGAGCAAGAGCATCAATCGAACACATGATACATCCCCAGATCTCCCAATGTGATTGATGATGTGATCATAACGTCTGTTGACTATTTGTCTCGGCATTACTTTCAAGTCCGGCCGGCACTACTCAAGTTGTTGACTTTCAGGCACTTTCAGGTAATAAGGTAGTTCGAGTCCTTCTTTGTCTCGCCATCGAAAAGTCGAAAAAGTCATGAAGCTGGTGAGTATCTTCCATCCCTCCCTCTTTCCAACCCTGAGCACGACGACGTTCTCCATTACCTCTTCGCGCAACTTGTACGTATGTAGATACCTCCAGATGCATTCCGATGTTCTCATGTCCCCTTGGCGGCGGCGAACGCAATCGTTCCGTTCCGACTCTAACAAGGGCGGTGAACCTTTGATCTTTTTCCAGCGTTGAGCATCGCCGTGGTGATGTTTCGCACTGATGTCGTCCGTAATGTTCCGCCCAGCCACAGGCATGTCTCCCTTCAACCCACAGCAATTATCACCGCGACGTGCGAACGGAATTGCTCCTTATCTGGGTCTGGTCATTTACCGACGGGACACTAACACCAAGCGTCATCGGATCGTCAGTTATATTCGACCAGGTTATCGAAAACTGACCAAGACCCAAGACCAACCCGCCCGTACTTTCTTCATCGCATCCCCAGCCCATAGCCAGAGATTGCAATGAAAAAAGAGCGAAAAAAAAGCCAGAGGCCCAAAAAAAAGCAGAAAAAAGGTATTGATTCTTCAACCCTTTTTGTCTCCTATTATTTTTTGTTGTTGCCAGCGTAATCAGGCCGAAGCAGACTTTTCAGCCTTCTCCGCCTTCCTCCGCTTCCTCCTCTCCCTTTCCCTCCTCTTCCTCCCCTCCGACTTCTTCGCGACCTTGTACTTTCCCCCCGTCTTCTTCCATGGGCCCTCTTTTTGCCGCTTCAAAAACAATTCAAGTTGAGGGGTCACAGATTGAGGGCCAGGCGAACAAGGTAGCCCGAAAGACTGTGGGCGCCCCCGCTCCTTCTCGCCCCTCGCTTTTGGCCGCATTCTTCCTTTCGGAGGAGAAACAGAGGTTCGAGATGAAGCATGCGCTCGCAGAGTCTTTCCATGGGGAGCTACTGGCTTCACCTGGCCCTCGCCCTGATGTGCATCAATCGTTTTTAAAGCGGCAAGAAGTGGCCCCATGTCAAAGACATGAGGAACGTACCTGCGCTTGCCAGTCGGTTTTGTTGGCGCCATTGTGTTCGAAAATGTGTATGAGAAATGAGCAGTGTATATCAAAACGAAGTAACTGCGAAGTTGGGGAAAAAAGAAAGAAAGAGAGAGAGAGAAATGAAGGAGCGACGAGACGTCCTTATATAGGGAAATTGGACTGTGCTCACCTGCAGCAGTGAGTCAAATTCATGTAGGCGATTTGAGGCTCACGATATGTGGTTGACGCAAGGCGCTGCAGCAGGCATCTTTTGCTTTCCTTACCTTATGCTACTTCTTGCCCGCGCAGCTTTCTTCCGGTACTATATTTATCGCAGAATGGCTCGGGACCGACATGAATGCACTGACCACGACTTTTTGATCCAAACTGGTCATTGGCGTTGTTGAAAGTGTCTTTTCAGCAACTCCAGACTCGGAGTTTTGGAAATGATCAAATGTCCGCCTGGAAATCTTCCAGGCTGTTGACGAACAATACCTGGGAAAACAACGATTTGGAAACCGAATCGTTACGTGTGGAAAGAGCATAATACCCAGGCTCCCTTGTAGCACAGTTAAAGCTGGCCGGGCACGCCATCGTTCATTCTACAACCAAGCCGCCATTGAAGAAGTTTCCCTACGATCAAGCTCACATCTTACTTTCGAACCCCCATTTCAATTTTCAAGTGCCCCATCGCGCCTCCAAGCCGGAAACATGAAATCTGAATAAACATGCTTGCTAAAAAAAGACAAGCAGAATCCGGACACCCAGGCACACCTCTTCGAGCGTCTCCAGTGATACACTCCAGCGGGTAATTCCATGGATTACTTCCAACCCCATGATTGCGCGCCGCTTTCACGATATGCGCCAAGCCTTCTTCCTCCTGCAAAGACCAAAATCCTTCAAGCACCACGCACTTCCAAGGTCCGAAACGAACAGAACCTCGAAGCTGCCTCGAATAAACTGTACAGGATTTTTGTAGGAGAGGGGGTCAGCTATACCAAGCGTGACGAGAGAGTGTCTGTGTAGGAGACAGAGTAAGAGATATCGTCGTGAAGGCTCGGGGGTTAACGTTATATGGCCCGTGCGTGTGCAAGGGCATGCAAGGGGTGGTCGGTGTCGCTGTTCACCTCGGCCTGTTCACCTTGCTCACCTTGTCAAGAAGGACTCCAACAACGCTGGGTCCTCAGCCACACTTCCATGAAAGTCCACTCACACTGTCCGAAGCCACTGTAACCTCACTGTACCCACCAGCCGCATCGATGTCCACGGCACACCGTGGCGTTTCGTCACCACTCATCCCGATCAACTTGAACGACATTCAACGTTGGACCTGAACTACATATACGAAAAACCGGGCAGGGCTGTGCCATCTCCATCCCATCCCCGTCCTCCAGATTTCCCAGATCTCCATCACGGCCTCAGCCTCGATCGTCAGCCGCCTGCACGACCAGTATCAAGGGTTTGTTTACCTTACTTGTATGTACACATCTCGTACCACTGTGACAATTGACCAACGTCGCTCATCCTTTCTGGTCTATAGCTCCAAACCACGGATCCGCTCACACCGGCAATCACCGGGCAATTTTCAACTACAGTATCCTTCATTGCCTGCCTAGCAATCTCCGCACTCGGCCGGGCTGTCCGTCGGTGAAGCCGTCGATACAAAAAATCACGTTCTTTTGGCTCAGGAAATTTATGATACTGACGCCTCCCCTCCCTTGGTTTTTTTTTTTTTTTCCCCCCCAAGCAAGAGGTCTGGATTCTCCTTGTCTAGTAGTGGTGCGGTTGCTTCTCAGAAGCAGACTCTGACCTCGTTCGATTCTTGCGGCACACGTCTAGAGACCGGTCCGGATAGCAGAAAAGATACTACTTCCGCGCAGATACTTCTGAAGGACAGACAGACACTGTGCGGCGAGCTTGAGGACCCCCAGAACCAGGACCAAACCCTTCTGTCAAACTCCCCCTTCGCGGCCGGTACCAACCGACCGACCTCTTGCTGTCTCGCCGTCCGTTGGCAGCAAGAAACCCCCGCACTTTTCACTTACAACCGCCGGTACCTGCCTGACTGACGGCTTGCCTTTCCCATTTCGAACTCCCTCCCTCCCCTGCTCGACTCGGAGGACAAATCTGGATACAAGCAACCTCGTGATCCAATCTGATCCATCCATCCCCATCAAGAGAGCAGCAGAGCCGCAGGAACCCACACACACTCCAGGAGACCAGGACCACGACGGACGGGCAATACTTGCGCATCACTTCCATTCCTACATCCCGGTGTACACCAAACTCTCTTTCCACATCAACACATCCCAGCAACACACCGGTACTCACCAACCATGGACACCACCCTCACCCTAACCCCCACAACGTCCACCCCCCTCCCCTCCTCCCCAGGCATCATCCCCTCCCCCCCCGGCGCCGCCACTAAACCACCCCTCCTAAACTACATCCTCTCCTTCCTCCTCGTCGGTCTCGCCTGGGGATTCACGACGCCCTTCCTCCGGCGGGCCGCAAAAGCGCATAACCCCCCTTCCCACCCGCTTTTGGAAAGAGAATCCGTAAAAAGAAGCGCAGTAAAGAGGAAGACGCTGGGGGTATGGTTCGCGGTGACGGACTTGGTGCGGAATTGGAGGTATAGTGTCCCGTTGGGGATCAATTTGAGTGGGAGTTTGTGGTTCTTTTTGTTGGTTGGTGGGAGCGGTAAGTTTTTTTTTCTCTGGTCCTGGTCCTGGTCCTGGTCCTGGGGGAATGTGTAAAAGAGTAATAAAGAGGGGAACGTGCTAACAATGCGGGTAATGGGGGAACAAAACAGAGTTGAGTTTGACGGTCCCAATCGTAAATACCACCGCTTTCCTGTTTACGGTTATTGGCGAGTGGTGGGTTGAGGGGAAGGTTATTAGTCGTGGTGAGTAACCTCTACCTCTAACCTCCTTTTCCTACCTTGTGGGAAGAGAAAGATGCTAACGGGAAACTTCAAACAGATACCATGTTGGGAATGCTCCTGTGTTTGGGAGGTATTGCGCTTTGTGTTCAGAGCAAGAATGTGTGAGCGATGGCGTTCGGGTTGGATTGGATATCTAGTTTTGGATGTGTTCTGTACGGCTAGGAGCACTACGGTTGGGTGATGTTAGATCAATTTCGAATCTCTTTAGCTCTACTTCTCTTCGAGTCTTCGAATTCTTCTCTTCCGTGATTACATTGTGATGGAGATGACCAAAGACATGATGCATCGGCACAGCCAAGTTCAAGGACGTATCGGAAAAGAATGCACTTGTTACTATCTCCAGGTCCCCATTCTCCCGCCATAAACATATTCTCACATGTCACCTATTAGTTGCATGTTCCCAGTCTCACCAAGATCGGGATATCAAAGCCCACTGTTCTTGGATTTGTCTTAAAATTTCCTATTCGGCACTTTGTAAGTGCGGCAGTTGATATCGCGCGAGTACCTTGCGGGTTAGAGCTCTCGGAGGGCCGCCGACTCGAATCTGCCTGTCAGCCTCCAATCATGTCACGGCTGTCTGAAAAAAATAGAAACGTTTGTACTGGATAGATTTCTCATTGCCACTACTACTTCCTCCTCTCCTAGTTCGGTAGGTAGGTAAATCCCAATAAGTCCCCTGCGCCAGGCAGCAACCCTAGATCAGATCTCCCTATCTTCCATCCATAATCACTCCTTCCCACCACAAGCCCTGACAGGCGTCCGTCCAAAAGACTTCCAAAGGGGCGTACCAGACGCCTTGTGCCCAATGACAAAAAGGAGAAGCAAGTATGTACATGCAAGTTTTCAAGAAGACAAAAACAGAAAAAGACAAGAAAAGAAAAAAAGGAGAAAATGAAAAGCGAAAACAAGAAGCAAGAAAGAACAGCCAAAATGCTGAAAGATAAAAAACCCACTTTTATGCCGCACCCTTCGTATGCTGCCCATGCAGAAAGCCAGTTCCAAACAAGAAGAACAGAAACAGAAGAGAACAACAGACCAAAACAGAAAAAAACCAGAAAGACCAGAAAGAAAGAAAGAAACAAAGACCCCCCTCTAACCCCCCTTTTTGTGTAACGGTGATGCAAAAGATGCAAAAGAACAGAAGCGAGGAAAAACTGTTTGACCAGCAGAGAAGCGAAGGTGTTGGTGGTGGTGGTGCTGCCCACTACCTCACAGCAGATGACCCCCTTTTCAGGACTGTCACTGCTGCGGTATGGTATGTTGGCGTCCATCTGACCAAGTCGAGTGTCTTTTGAAGGATGATCGAAGAGAAGAGAGGACATATCGGCGATATTGTGTCCTCTTCCTCTTCCTCTTTCTGTTCGCTACTCGGGTCGAGTCGGAATCGAGTCGAGACAAGCTCGAGAACCCGCCGTTGAAAAGGAAAGTGAAAGGCGAGTGCACTTAGCACTGCCTCCTCGAACGAATCCACCTCTGGACCTCCCTGAGGCTCGGATCCTCGTCTATCCAGCGGCCCATGTTGATGTCGTTCGCTTGGAGCTCGGCGTAGACGGCTTCGTCGGTGATGTTTGCTAGTTCCTGTTTTTTTTCGTCACCATCATTAGCCTTTGCTCCCCCATCCTTATCCCCACCACCACCACCTCCCCAAAAAAAAGAAAGAATACTCACAACCCTCAACTGCCCATCAACCCCCTCCATCCCCTGTCCCCCTCCCCCTCCACTCATAACCGTCTCCCTCCACCCCACCCACCTCTGCGCCGCCGCCTGCCTAAGATAAATCTTCTGTCCCTCATGTCTTCTCGCGTACGCATCGAGTAGCACCTGCTTCAGCTCGGCTTTCGCCTGCTCATCCGGCCCCGGACCGGAGGCACAAGGGATGCTGATGTCCGCCGCGCAGTTCAAGATGTGTTGCCCGTCCAGCGCGCATTGACGGAGGGCTGCCCACCCTTCGGTGTAGTAATCGTCGGGGTTCCCGGGGGAGGTGGGGGCGGCGGCGATGTAGAATTGGAGGGTGCGGAAGTCGGAGAGGAGTTCGGCTACGCGGGCTTCGCGGAGGGGGTTTACTGGTAGGTGTGTTAGTACTTGTTGAGTGTTGAGTGATGTGGAAGGGAAGGTGTGAAGGTAGGGATGGGGCTAGGGGGTTGGTTCTTGCTTGGTTTGCTTGGTAATGTTCGAGTCAGGGGGAAGGAGTGATGGAGTGACAGGAGTGAAGTAACTCCTTGGCTCGGAAACATTATTTGGGCATGTTATGATGATGGATATTTCTGTAAAGACATGGGACATTTGTCTTTTCCTTGGTTCTGGATATGTGTGAAGCTTTGTCCACCTCCTGTTTGGGTAAAGTTTTGTGGTGGTGGCGTCCCTAGTACGCACCTGAACCTCCTACCATGGGTGTGTGTATGGGTCTTGGAAGGGTATGAGTGGTTGTGGGCGGGTGTGAAGGGTGTGAACGGCAGTGGATGATGTGAAAAGGGTGTGGGAAATCCCTATAGGGAGGTCAAAGGGGGGGTGTGTATGCCAGTGCCATGCCTGTGTGGATGGATCCCAAGGCTCTGGTAGGCCCGGCAGGGGAACGGCAAGTGAGTAGAGTGGGGAGGGAGGAGTGAGAAGTGACATAGACAAGGTACTTACGTCCATCAGACATGGTTGCGGTTGTTGTGGGATGGATATCCGAGAAGATGGATCCTTGGTGGTAATGGGAATTCGAAGAAAACCTTCAGAGGCAAAAGCTCTTGACACTTCTTGGTGGTGGAAAAGGGAAGAAAGGAAGAAACAAGAATAGTGTCGTCGAGGTATGAAGCGAACCCGGTGAAGGGATGGCTGTTATAGCTGAGAAAACCAAGGCAACTGCAAGTCAATGCGAGCTGTGATGAACTGGCAAGTCTGGAAGAAGGAAGAGATTGGCGGCGGCGTCGGTTCAGATCCTGATCGTGATCCCCTGGACAACTGAAGACTGAAGTGTGGTGTTCAGATGGCTCGATGCTGCTTAATGATGGGTCGTGATGGCAACTTGGGAGGCGATGTTTGAGACCTTTTGTATAAAATCGATCCCATCATCATGAAAAAGAAAACAAAACCGTTGAAGCCATGTGGAGGAGTGGTGGAGGAGTTGAACGGCATTCCCCCTGACTAGGACCGTGGAGGTAAACCGATCATGGATTGCATGTGTGTGTGTGTGTAAGTGGTACGTAGTTCCGTTTGTCCAGTCGAACGAAGAAGCCATCACGACTATTCCCGGTCAACACCTCATGGTTCTACCAGTGTTCCCCGAGCCCAAGGCTCACGCCGGGCCGCATCGTCCACTAACATTTGCGAGACGGAGATGGATGTTGATCAGCCGCTCGACCTAAACCCTTGGGTTGGGATGTGTTGTTCCACCAAAGGAAGGGAATGGAAGGGATAGATGCTAGTTCGCGATGTACGATGGCTCGCGGGAGTTGGAGTCATGACTAGCAAAGAACCCCTACCAAGCTGTAAAGCTGCATGAACTCCATCGTGGAGAGTCACGGCGAGGGCCATACAAGTTGCGAATCGGGCATCCGATGAGGCCATGAGGCGTCGTGACTTTCCATATCCCAACGCAGGTACAAGTCACTAGAGTCTAGTGTGGGTGTGGGAGACTGTATGGAGCATGTCACGACGGCCACAACGGCGTTTACTCCACAGGCTGTGAAGTCCGGCACGAGTGACTTGTGTAAGGCTAGGGAGACCATGTTTTGATAACTGTACGGGTCGAACTTCATGATCCTAGTCCACCTGGGAATTGGAGCCGCTGCATGCAGGAGAAGTGTACGCCTCATCGTGTCCGATGGGGATGCCAGATCTTTGGAGCGGTATGGGGTTGGCGTGGTGACCCTGCCTCCCCCCCGGGTCGGAGCCTCGGACGAGTTTGTCGTCAGAGCCTTGTTCAAGCCTCAATATCAAGTTGGAGTCTGAGCGGTAAACAGTCCTTGTGTGCCCTCGTGCTCCGTCATCCCGTCATCTCTCCAGCCATAACCCAGCATATCCAGCCATATCCAGCCCGTAAGCGCCCCTAAGCCAGGAGGACGCCAAAGGGAGTGTTGATGCCGCCAAAAGGAGGCTCTTGATCGCTCATCATGGCAAAGTGACGGTGACACAAAATCAGCAAAAAAAAAGGACAAAGTCGCGAATTGTGGAGTGTCTAGCAGCCTCTTGGTCGTCTTGGCAGCCCAGCAAGTCCCGATTAGGAAAGATAGACGAGCCTTTCAGCGACGCCACAGGCGATTTCCAGCCGCCTCTTGGCCTTTGTGGGTGGCTCCACGACGGCTCTCACAAGCTCCGGTATGGCGGTCTCCGCAGCAACAGCAAAACAAGAGAGGCAGCCGGATATCAAATCAACATCATCTGTGGCTCAGGACAACCTCAGGTGTCAACACGACCAATCACACTCCCCCAACTCTAACAGCTCTAACCCAGAAACACGTTCTCCTTGGGGTTCAATGGGCTGAGCTGAGGCAGCGAATCTGGTTTGAGCTTTCTTTAGCACATTCCTGAAACCGACAGTCTCCCACTCGGCTCCGGCAGATCTTTGGGACTGTAGGGTTGCATCGAGACCCTCTCTCCGACAGTGACCTCATGGTGTTTCCACACTTTGTCAACTTGAAAGTCAGAACCTCACCAAAGCAAAGCCCGAAACATCATGTCGGTTTCCACGTTAGGAATGATTCTCTTTCCAGTTCAGAGCTGTGATGTTCTCCAAGCCCCCTTCTCCTACCATTTCCAGTATCTGCATCATCTCCATCCAGCTCAGTCACTCCCCCCCATCCCCCTTCCCGTTAGCAACTTATTCCCAAGTCTTCCATGAGATACTACCCTTTAGAAATCTCAAAAGTCCATGGCGTTCTCGACCTTCTCCCCGAATTCTGAAACATCCATTCCCATTTGTCAAACACCTCATGTACAAATCGTCCGAATCTCTGCTAGCTTCTTCCACTTCCCTCCCCTCCGTCATTGCTAACACTAGTTCGTTAGTCTCCTGTCCGGGACCTGCGTACATACGTAGTCTCCATGCCCAACACAACACCGATCCCACAGTCTCGGGAAACACGGAACAGTGTTTCACGGCATAGCTCCATCCCGGGAGAGAGAGGCAGCCTTCAAAAAAAGAGGTTTTTCTTTTCGAGACTAGTGAATATACCTCCCAATAAGCCAAGAAAAGGGGGTTGCATGCCACGCATCCCGTAGACAGACTTCATTCGATGGATGCCACGCATTCCGCTTTCCTTTTTCCTCCTTTTCCGCTTTGAGACTTACAGCACTAGCTTCAACGTCTTTCTCACTCTTCGGTGTTTGCTTCCTTCTTTCGATTTCCATTTGTCCACTTCTAGAGGCTCCATCACATCGGCACACCAACAAAATCTTAAGGAATATCCTTGAGGTTCCTTCCTTTTGATCCTATTTGTTGAGTTTAAGATTTTCAGGGCCAATGTCTTGAAATCGTTAGTTCGTTGATTGCTATGCCGTGCCGAGTGGTCGCCTTCCCCCGTCACCCCCCCGTGCCTTATAGCCGAACCCGAAGTGCGGACGGACTAGGACACAAGGTAGTGTAGACGGTGAGCGGGCCTGTTGAGGCGGCCGCCTTTGAAGAGCCTCATTGTGTGGAGAGTTGAGATTCGAGGTCGGCGATGATGAATGAGGGAACCGTACGTAGGCAAACCTGCTTCTGGTAGATGTGAAGTTGTTCAAAATTCAATTCTGGTTGAGATCCGTAACCAAAGCGCTGAAACCGGTGCAAGAACATCTCAGTGACCACTTCACTTCAACCTGATATCAGGGCATGAGGTTGACTTTCCTCAACTTCCAAGTCTCTACCAAGGTACTTGCTTCTTCGACGTACCTACCTACACGTCCGTCCATACTCCACGTCCGGACCGCATGCCGGGAGGTAATGTGATGCCCCATGCCCCCTGTCATGTCCCTACGTACATCGCAGTACACTACACCAAAAGGTACGTACCCCATTGGCTGCAACCCAACCATCCAACCACCACCATATCGGGAGGCCACCACCACCACCCTCCACTAGCGCCGTCCTTCAACACCACCACCCTGACCATCACCACCCTGACCACACATCTCAACATCGAAAATCATCCATCCATCCCCCTTTTGCATCCTTTCCCCACGTCCAACTTGTCTCAAAATGCAAAAATGCAAGCATCGGCTCCGTTCTCCCGGTACGGTCTAGTAGTCCCACCGTTGCCCGTTAACCGGTTTTATCCTACCTAACACTCTTTGTTTGAACTCTGCTTCTTCTGACTTCGCTCGCTTATCGCTTTGACTTTTTTTGTTTTTTCTTCCAGTCATATTGGTCACATTGGTCATATTGGTCATCTTGATACCCAACACACACTCTCGAGAGACTAAAAGTGACTGGAAAGCGTCAGGCCTCGTTTCAGCCTTCAGCTCGGTGTCCCCAGCACGGCTGCAAGGCTGGATCACGACTTTGCTTCCTCTTTGGATTTTTGATCTGTAATAGAGCCCGTAGCCTGCTAATACTGTGAGTCTGTCTGTGATGATGATTACTCCTTGTCACATACAGACAAGCTAACGGGGTCCAAGTGCCGGCATGTCGGAACCTTGTGATTGCAACTGGGCAAGATATCGAACGATATTGACGTGCCCAATCTTTTGCTGATGCAATCAATCACCATTTCTTCTACCACTATCTTCTTCATGGGCCATTATCATTTCATTGCTTTCAGCTCTCAGCTATCAGCTCTCTTAGACACACTCATCTTCGGATTCCCCGTGAGCCCATCTATCGATGATTTCCAGCTGCCTCCAGGGTAGCATCCCTTTCCTCATTCATCTTCCAGATAGACCACGTCACAGCATCAACCACCAAATAGTCTCCGTCTGCCTGCCTGCCTGCCTGCCTCCCTCAGTCCTTCTCGGCAATAGCTTGTAGCCTCTCATCAATCTCCTCCTCGGTCAACGTCCTGAAACCGGGGTATGTGCCCTCCTTTCCGTCCGGCCTGGGTCCACCGACGATACCAATCTCGATCTCGGTCTTCTTGAAGTCCATGCTTAGCACCGTGCTGAGCGTGGTGATGGCCAACTCCACCACCTCCTTCCAGTCACCGGGCGCGTGATCCTTGTTCTTGAGCTTCTTCTCCAGGTGGTTGAGGGCCTCCTGCTGCTTGGGACCCGCCGCGGTGCCCTTGTAGCCTGTGTAGTAGCCTGCCGGGTCGCACTTGAACAGCTGGGAACCGAACTCCGAGTCGACCGATATGAGGGTGACGGCGACGCCGTATGGGCGCATGAAAGCCTGCAGTTGGGGAAAAAAAGTCTCCGGTCAGTATCATCCTCTTCCTGTTTAAAGACTAGTAGTCCGCTGCGGGGGAAGCTGGAGCTAGCTTACGCGCTGAGTGTAGACCTGGCTGATGTTCGCAATGCGCTTGGCCAAGGCATCGCATGGCATCTCGTAGCCAAACTTGTATCGGAACTCGGCGGCCTCTCCCTGGGCGCGTTGTGCGAAGGCGCGCGCATCGGCGATGGATCCGGTTATAACGCAGCCAACCGAGGGCGAGAGCTGGAAGATGTGGGAGACGGAGGAGGGGTCGATAAGCTTATCCTGTTGTCGCATGTCCGTCAGTATATCACACGGCCGGTGGACACCTCGTATTACCCAGGACAACATACGGGAACCTTCTTCTGGGACAGAACTACGGCGCAGTCCTTCCCCCTGACGCCGAGCGACATGATGTTCGCAGCTGTGATGGCCTTGAAGGCATATTCTGTCATGGTCCTCCATCGTCAGCATCTCTGTTATCCACCACATGTCAAACATGCTCTATTCCACCATCATCGGTTGCCTTCGCGTATCGGTGTCTGGGATCCGGTCGCAGAGGGGTCGAGGATCGAGGGACGTGGGCGCGGTATGCCTTCGGGTTGGAAGATGCAAACATACCAACTTGGTACAATCTTCCCTGCTCGGAGAAGATTGTAATGTGTCTGTCGTAGCCAGCGCTGCCTGTCGTGGGGGTATATGTTAGCCATGGCGCCTACATCATAGCATGGTGATAGCTTGTGGGAGCTCCAGTAAGTGGGTGGAGCGGGCAGCCCAGTTGCTGGTTGAACCCAAGCTGACTTGACGTACCCGACATCTTGAATGATTGATTAAATAGACCGGTCTATGTGTAGTTGTGATGCAAAATGGAGAAATCGCCGGCTTCGGTTCGAAATCAATCGTGGTGTTTGTTTGTTGACGTTTGGAGATGGATGGGTTGAGTTGGTGGCAGGCAGAAGGGAGCTTCGTCGTTGGTCAAGGCGGCGGGCGGGATGGATGCAGTGACGATGTCCAGCAACTCAGGTCCAGTGGACAGCTGCTGCTCCAGCGCCCGCCATCGAACGCGTTACGGCGGGATTGCCTGGAAGAAGAAGGCTGAGGATCTGATAGGCCAAGGGCACCAGGTGACGGCCAGCCGCCTGGGCCAGCCCATCGCCCGCCAGCCCAAGAAGTTCAGAACAGCCCCACACGATTCCCGCAGCTTGAAGACGACCCCACTCCAACTGACAGCTTCAATCCACTTTTGCCTGCCGAGCTCTCGACCTACGTCCAGATTCCCAGATCAACCCCACTTTATTTCCATCTCTTATCACGACCCGAGACCCCTGCTGTAGGTTGACGATAAGCTCTAGCGGACAGAAATTTGCGATTTGGAGGAGAGTGTGGCAGTCGCAGTTCTTCAATTGCAATTCGGAATTTCAAGCAGCGACACCACCAATAACATCTCCAATTCCCGTCGCACCACAATCAAGCACCGGACCTTTGAACCGACCAACGAACTGGGCCTTGGCTGCATACCTGTCCCGTACTCTCGCCATCATCAATTGAGTTCTTTTTTTCCAAGTAACTCCCGGTCCCTTCGTGTAATTCTACCGTCTGTAGTGGCCGCCCACGTCACTCGACTCTTCCTGTCGCGTACCGATTCCGATCCGACACACCACATCACATCAGACCAGACCAGACCAGACCAAGCCAGCGCACACCACATACGGCATAGTCACAGTCACAGTCGCATCCGACATACATACTCCATATTATACCCTCTTCTCCCCCTTCCTCTTAATCTTCCTCCTCCTTCCTTTCGCCCATCATGTCCGCCGTCCCGGCCTGGAAGCGACTGGGTCTCAAGCTCAAGGCGTCTGCTGGTGACAGTCCTGCGGCTGCCCCCTCGTCAACAAGCACACCATCCGCCACCCGTCAGCCAGCTCCCGCGACCAGCGCACTCAAGAGGAAACTGCCATCCCAGCAACAATCCTTCAACAACCAGAACACCTACCCTACACAAAACAAGCGATTCCGTTCCGATAACTCTGCCGCTCCCACACCAGCACAGAGGAAGTCCGTCTCCTTCTCCCAAGAAACCAAGACCACCTCCACCACCGACGCCGCCGCCAAGGAGAAGAAGCGCGAGAAGAAGAAGGCCAAGAAGGCGAAGCAGGCCTCCAAGAAGTCCGCCGAACAATCCAAAAACAAGTCCGACACCAACCTCGAGCCCTCCCTCGCCTACCTGCGCCAGTGGGCATCGGCCCGCGACCAGTGGAAGTTCAACAAGAACCACCAGACGCTGCTGATCAAGTACGTGTTCGAGTCCGACAAGATTCCCTCGGCCGACGTTCCCGTCTTTTATCAATACATCCGCGACCTGAAGGGCTTCGTGCGCACGCGGCTGCGGGAGCAGGCGCAAGAGATCAAGAAGAAGGATATGGAGGCTGGTGTGTCTGCTTTCCCCGGCGGGGATAAGGCGAAGGAGAAGAACGAGGAGAAGCAGAAGCAGTATGAGGATGCGATTGCGAGGTTCTTGGAGGATCAGAAGGAGCGGACGAAGGAGAGCAAGAAGCGCAGCTTTGACGAGGTCGAGTTCGTGCTGAGGATAGCGCCCGGCAGCGGCGGTGACAAGAAGGAGAAGAAGAAGAAGGAGAAGAAGGACGATATCAAGGAGCGTTTGATCAAGCGGATTCGTGCCGAGATGGTCCTTGAAGAGCTGGCGGACTCTGAGGATGCTACTTCTACTGCTACGACCACGACCACCACTACCACTCCCTCTGCTTCTACCTCCACCGCCGCCGCCGCCGCCGCCCCTGCTCCTCAACCACAGACCGCGAAGGTCTCGACAGAGGGTCAACAACCCGCTAAGCGCCGCAGGATACGTAACAAGCGTACGGACATCAGCGACAGCGAGAGCTCGGACTCTTCGGACAGCGATTCCGATTCCGATTCGGATGAGGAGATGGCGGATGCGGGAGCGAAGACGGCGACTACTAGCAGTTCTTCATCCTCGTCGTCGTCGTCTTCTTCGAGCTCGGAGGCGGAGGCTTCTGGATCGGAAGATGAGAAGAACGAGGAGAGCGATAGCTCGGAGAGCAGCGATAGCGACTGAGCCGACTGGTGTTTGTAATTTGATGGGTTGTTTTGCTATGTTAGAAGCTGGTACTGGTTCAGAGTTAAAAAGAGGGTTTTGGTTTTACGTTTACGTTCGTGTACATGGTTCGGGTGGTTATATCTCTGTTGTTCTAGATGTTTTAGGTAGAAATGGGATGGAAAAGCAGCGTTTGGGGGGCTTTCTTTCGAAGATACCCGCGCACCCCTTCTTCACACATCACGACTGTTCCTGTCCAGGTTTCTCCGCCCATACCTTTTGTGATCTTAAGCAACTTTAAGATGTTGAGCACTTTCTTACGACTAACCTTTGGACAACCGGTATGTGGTGGTGTTCTCTTTTGCGTACAATCTAATAACAAGCTTGGTACTCCAGATATTTTGGACGAGATCTCTCATGCGGAATCATCCTAAACCTTATAATAAGGACGTATTGGAATGATTAGTTAGGGGTACGGATGAGATATATTTAAGGATGAATCGAAAATACATTAACAACATTTAACATTACATTATTCAGCATCGCAATTGGCATATTCGGGATAGATCAGGCTTTTTGATCATAGAACGAAACATATTAATAGATATAAAAGCGCCTAAGGAAGTAGACCCGTCAAGTCTCGAGCTAACAAACAAACCAGTATTGGACTGTATATTCCGAGATCTAAGAAGAGATGCAAGGAGAACCAATCATCACCACCAACCACCCCTCCCTCTTCCATTACTTCCAGAATAAGAACAAGCTTCATGCACGACACCAACCATGTGACAAGTAACCAAGTGTGAGGGGTACCGTATGTGATCAAATAAAAAGCAGAAAAGCGCCCGCTGTGTTTTATTCAATCATGGAGTCCATGTCATTCATCATAACAGATCTGAAGGTATCGGTATCGAACTCGAATCCAACAAAATACTATAAGCCAAAATTGCCTCCCAACGCCATCCCGGATATCCAAAACTGAAAATAAACTGCTACGCAGAAAAAGAGCAGAAAGTGCCTCTAACCAAACCCCCTTTTCGATGATCCATCCCTCGCTGTGTGAAGTGTGATCCAATGATCAATCAATCATGCTTGCTTGCTTGCTAAAATCCAAAAAAACCGGCCACCAACCCGGTGTCTACCAGTAGGTATCATCATATGTGCAGTTCTTCCCGTCTGCCATCTTATATACCATCATATCACATCTCTTAAAGCCTTCCTCCCTCCCCCTTCATGTCACGTCCTCATGACTTCCCCCCACCACCACCAACCCCCTCCAACAACCCCCCAACCTCCACCACCCCGACACACCCATGATTTGGACCCCCCTCCATAACACCCACCACACACTCATCCCCAAAATCCACTTCTCCTTCCTCCTCCTCCTCTTCTTCTCCCATCGTCGTCCCCCACGTCCTCATCCTCGTCGTTACTCCCGTCGCCCGGACGGTCCGCATGGCTTTGATCCACTCCGCCGCGTTGCGCACTTCCGTGTCGGCTGTCAGGGAGACAAACTCTGCTTGCGGGGTGATGAGCCAGGAGAGGGAAGGGTCGGAGAGGGGGAGGGAGAGTTGAGATGGTGATAGACGTTTGATGCGACGGGGGGAGACTACGCCTTGGGTACCCGAATGGGAGTGGGAGAGGCGGACCCAGCCTGATGGAGAGGAGTAAGCGGCGAGGAGGAGGTCGCCGGCTGTGGGTATTGGTTCGTGACCTGGCTGGCTGGGGAGACTTTCGAGTTCGAGGCATGGGATTTCGTGGAGGGCGATTGCGAGATCGCGGAGGGAGTGTCGTGGTGGTGGTACTGGTTGAGTAGAGATGGACATGGATGTGGTACGAGAAGAAGATGGCGTGGTGCCGGAGGTCGAGCTAACGGAGGGTGAAGGGGAGACCGAAGACCCGCGCAAAGCAGCGCCTATAGCGCCTCCAGGGTGATTCTTCGCAAACACCTTCGACACGGAAGGATGCAGTTCATGGCTCGCCACCATTGCCAGTGCGTCACCCACCGATAGCGCAACGGTCGTGGAAGTCGTCGGCGCGCTGACGCCGAAGGATTTAGTCTCCGGTTCGTGGATCGGTGCCGGCAGGAGGATCGTGTCTGGTCGCTGACGGACGATTTCGCATGTCTCGGGGCGGGTGTGGCTCGTGAGGAGGATGAGTGGTAGCGACTTGTCCAGGTGTGGGAGGAGGAGGAGCAGCTCGGGCGTCTTGCCAGAGAAGGTGATTAGCAAGAGGGTATCGTTCCGGCTATTGATCTGGCCTAGATCGCCGTGTAGCGCTTCGGTTGGGTGGAGGAAGACGGCCTGGATGGCGAGCGAGTTGAAGGTAGCGACCAGCTTCTTGGCGATGTGCCCGGACTTGCCCACGCCGATGACGACCAGTTTGCCGTTGCGCCCGCGATCGCCCTGCCGCCGGACGATGGCGTCGACGGCGCGGTTGAACCCGTCGCGCGCGATGCGGTCGGACGAGTACAGCTGGGTGATGCAGGAGAGCGCGGTGGAGGCGGTGTTGAGTAGGTGCACGGCGCCCGAGAGGCGCGACTCGACGGCGAGCTGCTCTTCACATGCTGCAATAGCGGGCTCGACGAAGTTGTGCAGTGGGAGCTTGTCGATGTGCGAGCAGCAGAAGTCGTCTTCGGCCGGGGTGATGGGCGACGGTGGGGAGGGACGGCCGCCGTGGTGGAGGTGGTTCGAGAAGGGCGTCTGGCTGAGGACGTAGACCTCGCTGTTGTGGACGGGCCGATGTTCAACCATGGTTGCTGCGACTCGGGCTGGCTGTCGGTCGCTGTCTGTTTTTGGGGTCCCGCGTTCGGCCGTGGGTTGGGGGTCCGTGAGGAAGTACCTTGAGGGACGGGATGACAGACAGGCCGATTGTATGCGCCGATACTACTTGTATGGAGGAGGGTCACGGCCCGGATGTCCAAAGTTCCGTCTTGATATGTGGATCCCTCGTTTTTCTGATCCGTGGTAATGGAACCGATCGCCGTGAAAACCAGATGAGATATCAGATCTCAACCGGAGTGGGAGGTCCCGATGATATCGAGAGAGATATCGAGATTCGGAGATATCGGCCGGATGCGAAGATCGGAGCGAAGGAAGAGCCAACTTACCAAGGACAGTGTCGACTTTTCTGAGCTGTCGCAAATTGTTGACAGTCAGTTGAAGAGTCGAATTGTCCAAGTAAGCTTCTGCCTTCTGGCTCTGATATCGGTCAATGGCTCTTGAGGAAGTCGTTGGAATGAAAGGCGAGCGGCGCAATGCAGTTTAAGCTTTTGCATGCGTTTTCGTATGCGATTGTGATGTGAGGTGGCGAATAGGTGACCTTTGCGCGAACTGGTAGAGAACACACAACCCTGTTGATCTGAAGGTCTCGACTTTAGGACAAGTGGATTCGAGGTATAGCGAACAGAGAAGAGGCAATTACAAGAGTAAAAATGCAAAGGTGAAGTTATGAGGGAAGATGGGAGGAGGTGCAAGTGATATGGAGTTGGCGAAGGGGGGGCTGCAGATGCACAAGCGGATGGAGGGAAAGATAAGATGTTATAGAAGGTCCCCAGAGTTCATCGGAAATATTTATCGCATGGAGACTGTACACGATCCCGTAACGACTTTCCGTTCCCAGAGATTTGTAGTTGGGACCCTAGAGACCCTGGATCTCTCTCTGTAACTCATGGGAACCTTTCACGAAAAATAAAAAATCGAAAAAGTGTATGGATTGATACAGAGATGGGCCAATGAGGTTGAGTCTCCATGACATGTACATACGTTGGCGCCAGTCGCAGATCGCTCCCACTCGAAGAACCCGCGATCTCCCCAAGTCCAGGGGCGATCTGAGCAACCTCATTATCGGGGAGAATCAACCAACCACGGGCCTTGGGAGCCTGGCATTGATGTCGTCTGTCTCATTCTTTTCTTTTTTTTCTTTGCGATTCTTAGATCCCTTGTTGAAGGAATGATATCAGGAGATGTGCTCTGAATCACAGGCATATGAAAATGACATGGCGGGGTAAGGTAACGTCCTTCTCGTTTCGGTTTGTAATGTGTTTCAATCGAACAATCCCCAGTCTCAAAGTTACAATCTTGAAGGATCGCATCCTCGGCACGCTTTCCACGCCCAAAAGGGTTCGGCGCATTCAAATCATCCTGCTCTATAATGTAGACCTAGTATATGCAGTGCAGACTATAACTTAAACCCCAGAATGTGCAACATTGGAGCATTGGATATGCGCCCGGTGTCGCTTTGCATCTTGCGCAAAGTTGCCGTTAGTTGCGTGATTGCGAGCGTCCATAGTAACTTTGTTACCTCGTTGTAAAGAACTCGTTTTGGAACATTGAACCACTAGAAGACTGGAATCTCCCCCACATGGTGCAATGGTGACCAATTGTACGGATCCGGAGAAGCGAGAAGGTCTTTTAAGTTGGACAAGACACGGTAGAACGGCAGCCTGGTTGCCTGATACAAGACTTCAGTACCTACCTTTGCTCTCATTGTCCGGCTTCATGCTCGGCCGAATTGTACGGATTGAGCAAGATATGTTGATACATACTGGGGTTCAGTGTGTGAGTACACAAGAGCCGATCTACTATGCCTGTAGATAAGCACCCGCACTTTGTCATTCAATATCTGACAAGGCGCTGGGATCTGAAAGGGCCAACTGTCCTGCCGTGATGGTGTACTACACAGTACTATATGTAGGTAGGGATGATATCGAATATCGATGGGAGAGATAACGAACAGTCCCTCAGAAGAAGTGAAAGAGGCCGCGTCGGCTCCCCGGTGTTCATGATGGCCCCGCGCCGAGTCCTGTTCCGAATCGCTCTAACCGCAAGAGGATATCGAGGCAGCCCGTCTTTTCCGTTGATCGGGTAGGGGTGGAGTCGCGACGGTGCGGCTCAGCGTTTGCGCTCGACATGGGTCGGAATGCGTGCTTGACATGATCTTTGTCATCAACATCATCACACTCAGCAGCCATTGCAAGGCAGACTTTTGGACGATTTGGAGGTTCAGAAGTCGAGAGAACTGATACACCGCTAATATGATTCTGTATGTATCGCATCCAGTTGCCAAAGAAAGGCGGGGAGATAAGGAAAAGGTACCCATTCCATGTCCTCTTCATGCTGTGCATCGCGAGATTGAACTTGGGGTGTTGGCCAAGAGAGTCAAGGAGGGCGCCAAGCAACGAGCAAGTTGCATGGCATTTTCTTTCCCTCGGGAAGAGAGAAAAAGTCATGGCTTCACTCCACCATGTTTGGCCGTCAACCGGCTATTGCTGCCAAGTTCTTTCTTGATACGATATGTCAGCCAGTGGGGGAGTCGTGAAGGTTTCATTGTGAACATTCATCGGGATCAATCGGAGTAGGTAGATGTTGACGACGCGAATCACGTAAGCCGGCCACACCATCAACACCGACATCACCACCATCTCAGGGTCTGAGACAAATGACAACTTGCACGTCGTACGCGCGTGGGATGTTGGGCTCAGATTGGAACAAGATAACGGTTATTGCGGCGGTGAGTTCACAATTGAACCAACACTGGCAACACGGCAGAACCATCACGACAAAATGTCACACAGAAAGATATCATTCTTCTCCATGGCCCTACCACGCAGGCAGAGGCAGCATAGTGAAAAAGGATTGGTTTTGCTTTCGCAATTGAATGATTGACATCAAAAATTACGACCGGAACGGCCCCGAAGGACAATTCACGGCGGATAGCACCACGATGTGCAATGCAGGCTCTCCACCGTACTACGCGGTTTTCTTGATCTCCGCGCAGTCAATCAAGGTAAGTATGAAGAAGAAAAAAAGAGAGAAGAGAATCCTAAGAATCTGGGAGGGGGGACCATGATTAAATAGGCGCTGAGGGGTGGCCTGTGCACGAGTGCAAACTGCGACGGTGGTGCGTGCGCACATGCAATTCTGTGCAGTTGTTGGCGGCTGCAGGGTCGTGCCGGAGTGTTGCCGGTTATCTGCCAGGTGTAAGCTTCTGGCCGCCTGCGAGTCTGCTCGGTGCCAATGCCATCCAAACATGACAGGAAGGTCTTCCAGGTTGCTTTCGTTAGAGTTGCTGAGGGTTGTCGTTGAACGTTCTTGCAAGAACGACCTGATCGATCAAGGCGGATCGTCGTGACAGGAACTCTCCAGTCGAATGCAAGAATGTTCAGGTTGTTGCTGGCACTTTTCCCAAGTTCTAATACACCCCTGGAAAGTTTGTTAGCTCGAGACCTCTGGTCAATTTGTCCAGACGTTTTCACAACCAGTTGATGTGTTTTATTCGATAATGAGGGCTTGAAATTAGCATGAATATGTCAAATCAGATACTAATAATTTGTTTTTGACTATTCGTTATACATTTTAAAGTACCATTGCGGCGTTCAAGATGGGTTGGCATGTGTCTTACTCGGGGTACCGAGCTAACAAACAAACCAGTAGTGGACTGTAGATCTGCTTTCCTCCCACCATGACCCCTAACCCTGCCTTGACCAGGACCCTTGAAGCTGGGCCTTATCGGGCGCTTATCGGTGTCGCCCCTCCATGATTCGCGGTGGCTGTTGTTGAAGCTGAAGTTGTCTCGTCATCGAACTCGTTTTGCGATTCCAACTTGTCTCTTTCCAGTTTTGCCCGTCGACCACATTCTTCTGTCCTTCAGCGAGCTCGTCGAACGTCGTAACACCCCGCCAAAATGTCCGAACAGATCTCCGTCCTCTTCGTTTGCCTCGGCAATATCTGCCGCTCCACGATGGCCGAAGGTGTCTTCCAGTCGATGGCCAAGAAGCCCGAATACAAGGGCCGTATTTCCAAGATTGATTCGTGCGGAACTGGTACGCTTTTCCCAGGACTCGTTATCGTGCCCTCGTATCCATGTTCTAAGCTGACCCTCTCTCCTTCCCCAGGCGCCTACCACGTCGGCGAAGGTCCCGACGACCGAACAATGGAGACGCTCCAAGAACACGGCATAACCGATTACATCCACGCCGCTCGCAAGGTATGCTTTCCAACCTCAGCTGTTGGTGGCTGACAGACTTCCTAGTCCTCGTCCTCGAATCGCTCCTCCGATGTCTAACTGTTATTCCACGATCAAAAGGTCAATACATCCGACTTCGACAAGTTCGACTACATCTTCGCCATGGACCGGGCCAACCTGGCCGACCTCCAACGCCTGCAGCAACGTCATCCGGGAAAGGCAAAGGTGATGCTCTTTGGCGAGTACTCGGGCACCGGTAAGGCCGAGGTCATCCAGGATCCGTACTATGGCGGCAAGTCCGGGTTCGAGAAGGCGTATGAGCAGGCGACGAGGTTCTCCAAGAACTTTTTGGGCGATGTCTTTCCGGATGTCAAGACTGAGTAGAGAGTAGAAGTTGAGCTTTGGTCGACCATTTTAGAAGGCTTGGCGTTGAGGCGTTAGGGTAGACTGTTGTCGTTGTTGTAGACCGAAGACCATTTGCGGGTTCCTTAGACGTCCTGTTGTGCATATATCTTTCCGGTCGGGCCCCTTCAGCATGATTGTCGGGTTAGCTGCCGTCGAGCTTCGTTCATTGTCGTCATTGCCAGAGCAAGCTGTCCTGGTCCATGGAGATCACTTCAACCGGGTCAACAGCGGCTTATAACCTCCCGCGGTACACGGAGGGAGCTCGGTGTTCGTATTTTGGGCTTCATGACGTCCAAAGGCCTGCCACTGAGAGATCTATCTACGGCGATGCCGAGTATGAAGCTCATCTCGGTCAACGCGACAACATCGCGGCCTATTCTCGCGGCCAAGTCCATGCATCTAGAACTGCATCAGCCCTATAGCCTTGGAGAAGTCCAGGAACGACCAGGGAGTCAGTGCGGCCACATGTTGTCGGCATCAGCCGGCCGATTGGGTCAGGGGAAAACTAGGATCCAGTCCTTTCGGAAATCCTCCAATGCTGGTGCGCGGCAGTACACTTCAAAATGTTGAGAAATCCTAGTTCAAGGTGAGATATCGGAGAGGGCCGTCCGGACGGCCGCTTGATGATGGATGAAGCTCAGCCCCGGAGCTTTCCTCCTCGGCCTAGAGGTACTCTTTGATTCGGTGTTGTCCGCAAACCCTCACGTTGACGCCCTCAGATAAAAGCCAAGGTCTGCCGAGGCATCGTATAGACAACCAAAGTTCATGATATTTCACCTCGTCAAAACAACATCAACGATCTGTGAACAATACATCCTCATCGGGCTCATCGAGATGATGGTGATGATTGCGAATCTTTTTAACGCCGGCCAGTGGGGAGGCGGCCGTAGTCGCGCGCCAAGTGAAGCACCAAGATGGAGGAGGGTTGCAAATCACAGCGGGGACGGTGGGGAGGAATCAGGTACCGTTCCCTTGTGATTTCCGCTGTGGAGTGACTTTGCAGTGACATTTGGCAGGCATTGTGCGGGCATTGGCTGGGCAAGGGGAGACCAAAACAGGCGCCCGAGCCAGGCGATCCCTCGTTTTGATTTCCCTTGGTGTTTTTGTTTCAAGGCGGCAAGCAATGGCCTTGTTCTGTTTGGATGGGGGTGGTCTGTTATATGGCTGTCCTGTGTTGTTCACTTGATGCGATGCTCATGCCCCCAATTTCGAGTCTGAAAGACCATCATGAGCAAAAGTCTTAGACGAGTTGAATATCCGGCAATGAATGGACAATGATGGGAAAGTGGAAGGGAAAGAGGCAACCGGAAACAGGCTTGAAAACGGCCATCATTCGTCAGGAACAAGCCGCCATTCGTCTCTTGACTTTGCGCCTTCTGGCATTGGCCTCTGGAAGGAACCTTGACCTTTTGGGAAGCGGACCCCGCGTTGCCTCACAGCCCCTCGCTCAGGTCCCGTTCTGGTGCTGGGATCAGCGCAGTGGGCAAGTCCAGGTCGCAGGTCGGGGTCCCTCGGGCCCCTCTTCCGTTCATTGTCCGCTTCGAGCCACTGCACCATCCATCGAGGTCCACGGCCAGGTCCATCCTCGACTTCTTCAAGCTCTTCGTCACTGCCGTGCTTTCCACTTTCAAACAAGTTATCGTCGGTTTCAAGCTACTCGAATCTTCATTGCTTCTTTTGAAATACGCCAACCGTAAACTAGCAGTTGAAGCCAAATTGCAAGCTCCGGCCCAGTCAGCATTGAGTGGCACATATCACACACACTATCCCAGGGGCTTCTCACTCTTCTACGTACTTGTGCCAAGGACCATCTCTGCAACCTCTTTGATCACCACCACTTTTTCCTCTCTCTTTCATTCTCTCTTTGCCTGCCTCCAATACTACATTAGCCGGTTGCCTATTGCCTCGCTCCCGTCTTTTCGATCTACATTCTACTTTGTCCCATATACTCTTCCTCGACATCTTCAAAAACCTTCCATCCGAACCTCAAAGGGCGTTGATCGCGCTTGAGCTTACAACAACCACACCACCAGGCCGCTACTGCACTTGCACCTAAAGGCCCCGAACCTCCTCCGTCTTCCGACTACGATACCGTATCCGAAACACCACATACACATTCGCCATGGCTGATCTCGTGGGCCGCAAGATCTTCAAGGTCTTTAACCAGGACTTCATTGTCGACGAGCGCTACACCGTCACCAAGGAGCTCGGACAAGGTGCTTATGGCATCGTCTGGTACGTCTACCTGTTCCTGCTTTTGCTCCTGCTTGCCCGCTTCTGCTTCGGGCCGCGGCACATCTACATATGCCATGCCATCTTTCATAACTCAAGCTGACATTCTCCTCTTCTAAACAGCGCCGCCGTGAACACCCAGACGAACGAGGGAGTTGCCATTAAGAAGGTCACCAATGTCTTCAGCAAAAAGATCCTGGCCAAGCGCGCCTTGCGCGAGATCAAGCTCCTCCAGCACTTCAGGGGCCACCGTAACGTGAGTTACTTATACACATATACTACCAGCAATGCATGATAGCTGACCGTGGCGGTTTCTGGTTCCTTAGATTACTTGCCTCTACGATATGGATATTCCCCGGCCAGAAATGTTCAACGAGACCTATCTCTACGAGGGTACGTCATCACTTCCTACTTCCCGAGAGGCTGGATTATAATACTAACCTGGGGTCTCTTCTACAGAGTTGATGGAGTGCGATCTTGCTGCTATCATCAGGTCCGGCCAGCCACTTACAGACGCTCACTTCCAGTCCTTCATCTACCAGATTCTCTGCGGTCTCAAGTACATCCACTCGGCGAACGTTCTGCACCGCGATCTCAAGCCCGGTAACCTGTTGGTTAATGCCGACTGCGAGCTCAAGATCTGCGATTTTGGTCTTGCGCGTGGTTTCTCCGTTGATCCCGAGGAGAACGCCGGTTACATGACGGAGTACGTTGCCACAAGATGGTATCGTGCTCCCGAAATCATGTTGTCCTTCCAGAACTATACTAAAGCCAGTATGTCTCCCCAACAAGCTGTTCCCCCAACAGCGTTTCCAGGCTAACACTCAACCCCTAGTTGATGTATGGTCCGTTGGTTGTATCCTTGCCGAGCTCCTCGGCGGTCGTCCCTTCTTCAAGGGCAGAGATTACGTCGATCAGCTAAACCAGATCTTGCACATCCTCGGCACACCCAATGAGGAGACCCTCTCCCGTATCGGCTCTCCCAGAGCTCAGGAATACGTCCGCAACTTGCCTCCTATGCCCAAGAAGTCCTTCCAGCAGCTCTTCCCCCAGGCCAACCCCGACGCTCTCGATCTCCTCGACCGCATGCTTGCCTTCGATCCTACCAGCCGTATCAGTGTTGAGGAGGCTCTCAAGCACCCCTACCTCTCCATCTGGCACGATGCCAGCGATGAGCCCGACTGCCCTACCACCTTCAACTTCGACTTCGAGGTTGTCGACGAAGTGGGCGAGATGCGCAAGATGATCCTCGACGAGGTTTACAGGTTCAGGCAGCTTGTCCGCACCGTGCCCGGTGCTCATGAGCAGAGCGGTGCTCAGCCCCAGGCTCCGGGTCAGGTGCCTATGCCTACTGATGTGCACAGTCAGCAATGGACTGCTGAGGACCCTAGGCCACATGAATATGGCGCGTACAACGGCGGCCTCGAGGCCGAGCTTGGTGGTAGATAAGCAACGACAGAAGGGGAAAAAAAAAAGGTTCTATATGCGATAATGAGACGAAAGGCTGGTTTGGGAAGCATCTGATGATCAAACGCGACTCGGGTCGATGTCTTGGCTGCAAAAGAACAGCAAAGACGACGGCATGGTGTTTCTTTTTGGAACCCCCCGGGAAGGGAACGGCGCGCCATTGAGACGGCCTTCAATGACAGACTGGGACAGCAGTTCTAGTCGGGTTGTCAACACTCAGCCCTGGGAAGGCGCTTGGAAGGGCAGGCGTCAAAGTCAGACCGGGAGTTCTTCTCGATGTCTGGTCAGATACCATAGGGTGCTCGGTGAGATGTGGGGGCACGTTGGAAGGACTCCTCCTGTATCTCTTTCTATTCTCTTAGTCACGAGGGAGGACTATGACTATCTGGAAGGTTGAAGCGGTCTTCAGCGACGACTTCGGAGCGAGATGTTGTTTCTTTATGTTGTCATTATAGCCATAATTCTATTGGATACGCTGAATGTTGACACTGCAACAAACTTCTTTGACATGGTGATATGACGAGAGGTGAGGAGTATGGCCAATAAATTCAAAAAGTCACTTTCTCATGTCACTGCCCCCCCTTAACTTGACAAGCTCTAACTTCCCATCCGTTCAGAAGAGTCAATCGTCACACAACAAGCCTGACATTTGGAATGGCTTTTACTGATTCTCCTAAGGTATCTCGAGGTATCTAGTCCCAACCCCTATTTTATGTAACCGTATACTTTTGTGAGCCCAGATTAGTACAAAAAGCCAAAAAAAAAAGATCTTTGAACGCCGACGCCATGCAGGGCTTGATATCAAGAAAAAACATGATACCTAACCGAACCAAACCGAACACAAGGGATAAAACACCTCGCCCTTTACCCTCTTCTCTTTTCCTTTTCCTTCTCCATCCTTGCTTTGTGGTATAACATTCCGTTCTTTACATCTTTCTTATCCATCCACAGCTCAACAAGCTCATCCATTCTCCTTCCCTTCCACCCCTTCCAACCAGTTTTCTGATCAAACCGCCTCTGCCTTGACTGAGGAGGCCTCGGCTTCCTAAGCCTCAGAGGCACCCCCAATCATCAAACTCTCCACCATGCCGTTGGTGATAATCGCCATCTGCGCCTTCTCCACCTCCCTGCTCACCTTCCCCGTCATCACCGCAAACTGATCCGCCAGCTCCGTGCTGCCGCCCACGTACTCGCTGTAAATGTCAAACAGCTGGAACGCCACGTCCACGCAGACGGTCGCGTAGCGCGGGTCGGAAATGTACTTGATCACCCATTTCAGGAGGGGCAGGACGGTGACTTCGTCGCGTCCCTCCAAGGCTTCGCGGAGGGCAGAGCGATGCCTCAAAGCGACGAGGACGGAAAGGGCGGTAACGGGTTGGTATTCCGGAGAGGAGAAGTCAAGGACGGAATCGAGACAGGCGGCGTACCGACCCTCGCGAAAGTCACGCTGCCACGGCTTGAGCTTGACGCGGCGCTTGCGGCCTCCCGAGGCATTGGTGGCGTCGGTGGGGATGATCACGTCGACGTTTTCGCCCAGGAGAGCCATGGATTTGTTGGAGACGGCATTGCGCTTGCGCTTGGCCTTGGCCGAGTCGATTTTGGCTAACTTGGAGGTGGCGCCCTCGACCATGAGCGCGTCTTCGGTCGCGCGGGCGCGGGCCTTTTCCGCGGTGGCGCCCGACAGGCGGGTGCGCAGCGACAAGACGCCCGATTGCATGCCCACTGCCAGGTGGCGGTCTTCGTGGCCGGCGCCGGCGGCGATGACGGAGAGAGAGAGGATGGGCGAGGGGTACTTGGATCCGGACACGACGTTCCAGTTGGTGGTTTCGAAGACCTTGACGTGGCCGTCGAGAGAGCCGGAGACGACGCGGCGGCCGTTGGAGGCGAGGGAAAGGGTGGTGACGGTCTTTTGGTGGTTGGTGATCAAGCGCAGCGGCTTGGCGGCCACGAGGTCGAGGACGGAGATGGCGGAGCCCGTGGCGGCCAGCAGGGTGGTGCCGCCGGGGAGCGGGAGGACTTCCTCGATCGGGTCGGCGTGCTTGAAGGTCAGCACGGAACCGCCGGGGGCGCGGGCGTCCCAGACGCGGACGGTCGAGTCGTAGGAGCCGGAGACGAGGAGGTTGTTGCGGTCCGGCATGAAGGCGCCGCTGCGGACGTAATCCTGGTGGCCCGAGAACATGCGCGAGGGCGCGTTGGAGGGAAGGTCCCAGAGACGAACGGTCTTGTCGTCGGAGCAGGACATGAGGGTTGTCAGCTCGGCGGGCGACCACTTGGTTACCCAGACGGGCTGCTTGTGGATGTGCCAGGTCTTGAGGATGACGGCGCGTGTGCCGGTGCCGACGTCGAAGACCTGCATCTTTCCGGAGCCCTCACCGGCCACGAGGACGCGCCCGTCGGCGCGGATCTCACCGCTGTGGGCCTCGGAGTCGAAGCGGCCGATGGTCTTGAGCAGCTCGCGCTTGCGGATGGAGAAGATGTCGACGCGGGGACCCGAGGTGACGGCGAAGAGGTCGTTGGCCTTCGCGGCGGCGACGAGGGAGTGCGAGGCGGCCGAGCCGTTGCTCGAGCCGGGGAAGCTGATGTGCGAGATGGGCCATGCTGCCGTCGAGGTGTGGGATTTCTGGTTCTTGAAGGACTTCCAGTAGCGCTGCTCGGCCGTGATGGGGCTGACGACCGTGGGCAACTTGAGCGTCGCCAGCGGCTGCACTTCGGCTGCCATGGTTGCGGATTTGTTATATGGGAGATGAGATCGGGCGCAAGGGATTGACTATTCGTTCGAGTTCGGTGTTGTCGAGGAATATGCTCGGTTATCGGAATCGGGGATTCGACTCGGAATCGGATTGGGAGAGGAGGCGTCGAGGTCTTGTGGTGGTGGTGGTGGTGACTTTGCGGGGACCAAAGTTCACGAATGTTGAAATCTCCAAGTGGGAATTTTTTTGACGATGCGATGCAAAAGCATTGGAGCCATTGGAGCACCTGCCAGCCGATAAGCACCCACCCAAACAACCGACCTGGAAAGTTTACAGCGACCAGCCCCAGGCCAGGAACGCCAAGCTTCCATCAAAGTCGGCTTGTGATTGGTTCGCTTGGCTGTGCACGGAGCATTTCTGCTTCCGCCCGCCAAAGATGCAACTTTTTGGCAGGGGAATGTTTGACGTTATCTTATCGTGCTGCATCCCCGCCATGATCGCCCTTTGCAAGTCGAAGTTTATAAGTGTCGCCAGTATCAAAATGGGTTACAAGTGAAACGATTATAGTGGAAATGGAAGCATAACTTGTTGTGCTACATGGTATATGATGATTTGGCTCTTTCTGAGGGTATTTTCAGCTTTGTGTAGCATGTCAACTTCGAACACAATATCCGAGGAGGCTCAAGTCCGATGAACGCAACTGGTTCGACGTGGAGTACTGGCGTTGACATGATGGTGAAGTGGTCTTAGTTTCTTGCTGACAGCGTGAGCAATAATGCTGACTTGAAAGTTTAAGTCTCGAGATCTCTTTGTCTAGAGAGCGTCTATCAAGAATGTTTGAATTATGTGGTAAGGTTTGGGTGAAGAGAATCTCAGTTATAAGTCATAACTTCCTCTCTTTGTACTCATCTTGACCCCACTTGGTCAATAAGCGCCTGGACTACTCGTATGAAACTGACAACGGTCTGTGCAACACCAACGTCACAAGCCGGCAACTCGCATGTTGTTTTTACTCGTGATGTTGGGATGACAAACAAAGAAGAGATGAAAAAGAAACAGAGGATCAAACAACGGAGATTACTCAAACGCGCTGGCTGCTAGTCGCGATGGAGAAAGCAGTGTGATCTTGCTATTCATCCTATCACATCATCAATCCCTTTGTCAGGACTGGGCGTTTGCAACTCAGTCGTCGAACAGATAAAAGACAGCGAGGCGGATGGATTTCTTCAGTCGTGGTTCTCGTCTCACGCTCTTACCCCACCTCAACCTAAAATCAACGTTCCTACCCACGTATGAGATACTAGCAAAGTGCTGTGAGTATTCTCAAGTAAGGAACACAGCCAAGTCTCAGGCAACGAAGTGTTGTTCAGTCTACAGTGTCGAGTAATCTATCATGTCGTGAAGAATTGTACCATTGCTACATACAGATACATACAGCAAGTACCCAACCCGGTCAGCCTATCATAGCGTTCGTAGACCATTTGGGTCTGTCTGCTGTGGGCCATTGCTACCCAAATTCCGGGACACCACAGCCGGGAAATACAAAACGTAACTTGCTCCCATTCCCAAATAAAACCTTCAATTCTTGTTTCTCTCGACCCTTTTCCGGCGTCTACCTGAATCGTCACAGCTTCCCTCGATATTCTTGTATCTTTACGCTAAACGTCCAACGACTGGAGTCTTTGGACTTGGCCACTGACCTTTCACCCGCCCGTCCCCAACTGTCCGTTTGTTGGTTGTCCAATGTCCCTCCCTGCAGTCGTTGGCAGTGGCCCGTCAAAGTGATGCTTGAACGGTCTTGCCAACTCGACGCTGTTGGACTATCATCTTGAGTGGCTGCACCTGCCCTCCATCCGACTTGTTATACTTACTTGGCGGGAAAAGCAAAGAGGAAAGAGGGACTCGTCTGGTTTTCTGATATCTCGGATTGCAGTCGACTTTTTCTTCCGAGTCGTGCTATCCATCTGATTGCACTACATTCGATTGCTCCTTCTTTCCATCTCTTCTTTCCCATTTACACAAAAGATAGGGCAGTGCGGTCCTTCTTGCTCATCGCGTGATTATGAGAAGCTTCCACATCTTGCCACTACAACTGAAGATTGCGCCCCCCTCCCCGCAAGAGCCAAACAACTCTCCATCCTATCCAAATCTTCGAGCAAGATATAAAAGACGAAAAGAGCCTCTGCAACTATTATTAACCTTCAGTTCCTTCTATCTTCTTTCCATCACCTAACCTCCATCAGTCCCAGCTACTTGCCATCTCTGCTGCCCTTCACCTCATGGTATGTTGGCGCTGCAACTGGCGCGCGACAACACCAAAGAAATACACAAAATCACGACTCTGAATTCTGACTTTGGCACAACTAATTCAGAATCCCACCAAGCACAAGCACCCGTCCACGTGGCACCGCGATCGGTTTCGCGATGCGACGGAGTTTGACTCGAAAGCCCGACGCAAGCTGAATGTATCCTGCAAAGCAGAGGAAGAAAGCACGCAAATCTTGCATTGATCTGTCGTCTGTTATCTTGTTCCCGCTGCCGCAGCAACGGTCCCGGTGCCGTGTCCGACCGCTTCACGTGCAGGTGCCGGTGCGAACTCCGAACCGCCATACACCATGCCAGCGGGATTACCTGTGCGAGCCCCTAACGGGGTTCCCGTAAATTCTGCCAACTACAACGACCCTCGCCTCGCATCCTCCATCAGCGCATTCCTCAACCATCGACAGCCAGCCTGGACCGGCACCACCGTCGTCAATTTTAGTCCACGGCCTCCGACAGCACAAGCGCCACCATCGGCGGTACCGGCGGCAGAGTCGGCATCCGGGGAGGTGATGGCCCCTCGTGCAGGCGCGTCGGCTCAGTTCAGAGGAACAGGCCGTCCCCGCGGCCGGCCGCGCAAATACACAGGCAGACTGCCCCACGTACAACACGCCCACGACGGCACACCCCAACGAGAACACGAGAACGAAGAAGAAGAAGAGGCCGAAGAAGAACAACAACGGCCAACACACGGACAAGGTGCACCATCTGCACAGCCGCAACAGGCACCTCAACGGTAATGTTGAAAACATGCTCCTTGACTCTCTGTCCTTCCCTCAGCTAACATTCGATCCCGTGTCTACAGTTCCGGCCGAACTGCCCAGACAGCCGCCGTCCTCCTGTCTCCGGCCCCGAGCGACGAGCCGAGTCCTGCCGTTTCGAACTCGAGAGAAAGTCCTAGCATAAACCACAATGCGCCCGCTCCCTCACCTCATCCCGTAATAGGCGCCCGATTTGTGCACAGCCTGGACGATGACAATACAGGGCCTACGTCTACAAGGACAGGAAACAATGGCTCGGCCCCAACAACTCCTGCGGCCCAACCTTCTGCGAGTCCGTTCTTAGCGCATCCCCAGCTCCCACTACAGTCTACAAATGCTGCAGCACCAATTCCACATTCTCCTGCGCCTCAGAACCGATCACTGTCAGCCCAAGGAGCCCCTCGACGCGATGGCCAAGGCCAGGGTGGACACATCAACTCGCCACCATTGCCCCTGGCGCCGCACCCAGGTGAACAAGCGGCCAAGAGGAGGAGGGTAGATCCTTCACAGCCTCTTCCAGCAATCACGTACACTCAGTTCCGACATGTCCTCCAAAGGTACACGGGCTCACCGGGTGTGAAGGACCGGATCAAACAAGGCACCGAGTTTGCTAGATTCTCGCTTCTCGACCAGGCGTGTGTCAAGGAAGACGGCTTCTTCCTGGCTCTCCACCAAATCTATTGCATGTGGTCATCATATGCGCAGAATGCCTACGACATTTTACCTATGTATCCTGCTCATACTATTGATGAAGGCCTTGGGTTCATGGAGGGGCTTCTTAAGAAGAACCTCACTATTCAGCCCTCGCATCGACAATTTTTCGAGAACTTCCCAGCACCTATCAGTAAGCTATGTGAGCCACCCACGGCATATATCACTGCATTACGACAAGTAGGAAGGTTCCTGCATCTGATCGGGACCAGTTATAATGCATTCCTGGTTACGGTGATCCAGCGTGGGTACCCTTACCTCGTCGATGAGCTCTTGAGCTACTGGGAATGCTACTCGCCGGTCTTGCAGTTAATTTTATTTACCGCGTGTCGTAGGAGGATAGGAGTCCCAGACGGCCCTGGCTATGCTCAAGATATCGACCGTGCTTTCCAGCTCGATCAAAGGAATCATGCTCATCTATACCAGTCAGGCAACCTGAATCCGCAGCTCTACAAAACATGGCGAAACCAACAAGAGCTAGAAGCCAAGAATGCTGAGCTGATTTCGTATTATCGCTCACGCGTCAACCAAGCAATTGGTGCAACCGCCAACGGCAACAATTCCATTAGCAACAACAACAATACAACCCCTCACAACAGGAGACTGTCGGTTCAGACAACAGCCCCGACAGCCACTGGTCCGCCGGTGCCAAACAGTGCACCCCCAAATCAGGCAGCTTTCACGTTTAGCAATGCCGCAAATCCATACTCTCCAGTTTTTGCGCCTAGTATGGAGGCATTCAACGCTTATTCTACCCAGAATCTGCCATCTGCGCAGCATTCCTCACCAAACGTCTACCCGTCTATGGTTACGTCTCGAAGCCCGCAGGACTTGACAAATTCAGCGGCCCAATGGCAACAACAACAAGTACAGCAACTTCAACAACAACATAGACAGCAACTTGAACACCAGCAACTTCAACAACAGCTGCGGCAACAACAGCTACAGCAGCAGCAGCAACAGCAGCAGCAACAACAACAGCAGCAGCAACAACAACAGCAGCAGCAGCAACAACAGCAGCAACAACAGCAACAGCGCCAGCAACGTCCGCTATATCCACAACAAGGTGTACAATACCCGGCACATGCGCCTCAACAGCATGGCCTACAAAGTCAGGTAATAACTCCACAACTGTGGCAGCAAATGCAGCAGGAAGGGGCTCTCCGACGACAACAAATACAGCAGCAACAGCAACAGCAAGAGCAACCAGTGAGTCAAAGACAGCAATGGACTACGGCTGCGATGGCCGCGGCGGCCAATACCACCGCTTCAGCTGCGCAACTGTACTTGGCGAGGGCACAAGCGCAACAACAGCTTCAGCCGCAGACTACAATGCCCCTCACCGCCTACATCGCCTCTATTCGCCCTCCCCAAGCCCAAGCACAGCAGAATCCGCAAATACAGCAGCAACCGCAAATACAGCAGCAACCGCAAATACAGCAGCAACCGCAAAACGTGGTCCCATGCGAACCAGCTCCCGCGCGCACCCCGGATCGACCGCTAGTCCCTCCGCTAGGAACTACGATCCATCCGTCAGAGTATGCTTACGAGGCTTCTGATAGGAGGTCCGTGTTGATGGCACTGCATCAAGCTCATGCTCGAAGTCCCAGACGAGCAGTAGTAGATGGAGAATCAGAGCGGATGTATCAAGCAGTAAAGGAACTAGTCACAAAGCCCACCCAGCTGGCGGAAAATGTGCGTATCTACACTGTTCCCTTCGAAGTAACTGATGAGCAATATCGGTTGAGAGTGATGACCGACAGGCACGGTGCAGCAATTGCCGTACAACCACACAAGTCACTGCGCTGGAGAATTCGCTGTTGCCGGGTCAATAACCACCAGCAAGGTGTCGTGTCGGATGAAATATGGCAAGCTACCCAGTCGAACTGGCCGGACATTTTCATTTCCTTTAACGGTCATCCCCTCGAAATTCGGAGGAAACCCCATTTTGGGAAAGATTTGTCCATCGAGCTTACAGAAATGATCCAGTTGGGGAAAAACAAGATCGAGGCTGTTATCCAGAACGCCCCAAGCCCCAACTTCTTCATCGCGGTGGAGTTGATCGAGACCTTGAGGCATTCCACCATCGTTAATGACGTTTGGAAGAATCGGCTAATTCCCGAGTCGAAGACTCTGCAAATCATCAAGGATCGACTTGGCGGGAGCCGCGCCGATGATGAGGTCTCAGTTGCGGTACCGTACCTGTCCATTGACCTGACTGATCCCTTCTCGTCGGTCATGTTCCACACACCTGTTCGAGGTGGTGCATGCACCCACTTGGAGTGTTTTGACCTGCAAACGTTTCTGAACACGAGACAGGTGTCCAAGGTTCCCTGTGGCCACGAGGGTAGAGCATGCAAATGCCCGCCTCAGCCAACAAGCCCGGACAAGTGGGCCTGTCCGCTGTCGGGCTGTGACAAAATAGCAGGCCCGTACGATCTGCAAATTGATGGTTTCTTGCTCAATGTCCGTAAGGAGCTGGAACGCACGGGCAGAAAGCCCCAGCATAGTAAAGCTTTGCACGTGGAGGCGGACGGCAAGTGGACCGTTGTGGTGCAGGACGAGGACGACTACGATGATAGCGATGGGGAGGAATTCTTGGAGCCCAGGCGGAAGAAGATCAAGACCGCATCGGCAACTCCTGCTCCGGCGCCAAGTGTAGCTGGGTCGTCGTCGAGGAGATCTGGACCGCCGCCAAATGTGGAAGTGATCGAGATCGATGACGACTAGATGCCATGGGCGTTTGGTCCTGAAGCCTGTGGTCTTTAAGACGTTCGGCAAGGCTTTCGCGGTGTTGCTCTTAACGGAGGGGGGGTCTCAGCAAGAGAAGTCCACTCGCATTAGAATTAGCTTGTTACATTTTCACAGCGTCTGGAGTTGTGGTTGGAGTTCAAAGGGGCTGGTTGGCTGCTGTTTGCCTCTAGCTAGATATCGGAGGGTGTCTCGGGAACTCGTAGAATTGGGGCTCAGCAGGCGTTGCGTTGCATTACTCATATTGGTGGTTCATGTAAATCAAGTCATTGAATCTAGGAGTTCACTAGCAACTTGGCTTCTTAGTTAGTATACCCAAAAGTTCACTTTTCCGGCTCAGCCTACTAGGAATCTACATTGCAATGTGAAAAGGGGTGAAGTAAACAATGCCCCACTCATCATTTGTCTTTGATGCTGCGAGACCATCTTCTTTCGAAGATCATGTTTCCTGTCCATTTGAGGTCGTGATACTCTAGGACCCAGTATCTTGCCCATCTATAAACTGGTGATGTGATGGTGCAAATTCCCAGCGTTCCATAAGCTAACTTGAAGATCAACAAGACAGAAGATGGGGAGGATGGTATGTTCAAACCTTGGAAGTATGTCAAGGTGAGCCCCGGTCAGTCCCGGTCAAACCCGGTGAGCCTCGGTGAACGACCAATGCACCGACCGACCACCGAGGCGAGGAGGTCCGTCCTCACTGCACTTACATTACTAGATACACGCCCCCAGTCAATGACAAAAACAACAAAACAAGACCCCTTGCGCCCACGTGGGCGTGGAGGGCGTGAGGGCGTGTGCATTCCACCGACGCGCACGAGCCATATAACATTATGTAACCCCTGAGCCTTGCCTTCACGACGACATCTCTTTTCTCAGGTGCTCCTTCACGGACACTCTCTCGTTAGACTTGGCGCTTTTGTCGCGCGACTTGTACAAAACATTTGCTGTACGATTTATTCATGACGTGCTGATGGTTATGTGAGTTTCGGGGTTTGGAAGTGCGTTTTGGTCTTTGCAGGAGGAAGGAAGAATGCTTGGCGCATGGAGTGAAAGTGGCGCGCATCGATGTGGTTGTAGAAGCAATCGAAGGGATCTTCCGTTTGGGGTTTATCGCCGGAGATGCTTGGAGAGCTAGCTGTGTTTGGATGTCCAGAGTCTAGTAGTCTTTTTTAGTAAGATATATTTCATCACATATTGTTTCTAGCTTGGAGGGCGCGATGTAGGGCGGCGTGATGGGGCACTTGGGAATGGGGGTTTGGGAAGTGAGAAGATGGATGTGAGCTTGATCGTAGAATGAACGATGGCGTGCCCGGCCAGCTTTAAATGCTACAAGGAAGGAAACCTGGGTGTTGCACACGCAACGATTCGGTTTCCAAATCGTTGTTTCCCGAGCCACCTGAGAAGATTGATTCCAGGCGGAGATCTGGTTGTTTCCAAAGACTCTTGGATTGTGTTTTACTCCCGTCTACAGCAACGTCAATGACTGGCAGTTTGGAGCAAGTAGTCGTGGCTGTCCTGGTCACCCCAAAAATGTCAAGAGTGGTGCAACTTGCGGAGCCAAACCCCTCTGAAAACCCGACCTCGAACCAAAACATTTCCAGGTAAATACCTTCCTTCCAACCCACTTCCCAACCGCTCATGCTTGTCTTCTGAAATTCATTTCCAAGCTCGCATTTTCCGGCCGCATTTTCCATGCAGTCAATCACGCCCTTCACCTCTTGGCACAGAACATTATTACCTAACTCCAGTCACGACCGACACCCCGAAGTTTGAAGAGAGACCAGAATCGGATTTACGAAGGGTCACCGGGTTTGTCAGATTGAGGTGTTTTGAAAGACCGGAAATTCACAGTTGAGCTGGAAGTTTGGTATGGCTGAATCGTTCCGTGGCTGATATTGTGACAGTCAATAGGGTGCGCTCGTTATTGTTAAGGATGCGCTGAGTGTTGGTCACGAAGTGTTGGGTGTTGCTTGGGACTCGTCGGGTGTTGACAGGTGTTTGGGAATGCGCTGACTGTTCTTCATTTTTGCTATCTTTTCTTATCTCTGGTACGTACGTACCTATCTACCATCTACCTCACCTGCCCGCCTTCATTCATGTCGGTCCCAAGCCATTCTCCGATAAACATACGGGAGGAAAGCTGCGCGGGCAAGTAGCATAATGTGAGGAAAGCAAAAGATCATGATGCCGGTCGAAGGGGCTGAAGAAGTCCGACGCGTACTTGCTACAGCGCCTTGCGTCAACCACATATCGTGAGCCTCAAATCGCCACATGAATTTGACTCACTGCTGCAGGTGAGCACAGTCCAACTTCAACGGTTTATAAAATCTCTCCTCGCTCCTTCAATTCTCTCTCTCTTTCTTTCTTTTTTTCCCCAGCTTCCGCGGTTACTTCATTTTTGAAATCAACTGTTATATTCACTCACACGCACTTCTTATTCTCACAAAAACTTCTTTGAAGCCATGGCACCTACCAAGCCCCAAGGCGCTAAGCGCAGGTATGTTCCCCATGTGTTCGACATGGGAGCCCTTCTTGCCGTTGTGAAAGAGATGGAACTGGACAACTCACCCGAAACCTCTTCTTCGACCTCTCAGCCCAAGCTTGGCAAGGGGAAGAAGAAGCGGAGCGGCAAAGAAGCGAAGTCGATTTCACAGCGGAAAAAGAAGGGCGTGGGCAAACCGGGCACTTTGGGAAAGTCCAAGGTGGCGAAGAAGTCGGAGGGGAAGAAGAGGAGAGAGAGTGAGAGGAGGCGCCGGAGGAAGGCGGAGAAGGCTGAAAAGTCTGCTTCGACCTGTTGATTCCGAGAAAAAAAAAAACGGAGACAAAAAGGGTTGATCTGATCAATTCCTTTTTTCTGGTTTTTTTTGTGGCTTTAAGCTTTTTTTCGCTTTTTTCATCGTAATCTTCTGGCTATGGGCTGGGGATGCGAGGAAGAAAGCTGAGCTTTGCTCTTGTCTCTTTTGGTCAGTTTCCGACAACAATAACCCGAAGATGCTTGATGTCAGTGTTCCGTCGGTGAATGACAAGACCCAGTTGAAGAGCAACTCGGTTCGCGCGCTGGGCGATGGTTGCTGTGGGTTGAAGGGGGACATAAATCTAGTTGGGGGGAAGCATCGCGAACGACATCAGTGCGAAACATCACCGCAACGAAACACCGCCGCAATGCGACATGGCCGCAAACTGATGGCAACGAACGTATCGTCTTGTTTGACTTAGACATCTTTGATACATCGCTGCTCCGAGGAAGGGGTGAACCGTCATCCAGCACCTCGGGCATCCTGCCATCCTGACATCGTCCCATCCACAACGCCGTGATCAGGACCAAAGAAAATTGTTGGTACAATCCTTGAGACGTATCTAGCCGGGCTATCATCTTTTTTTGGCAGCTACAGGGAATTTTCTTTTCTCGTCTTGTTCCCTGTCTTCATTATGGTCGTCACCTCCCGTGGCCAGTCCGTGGGCTCGCATATCCAAAAGCCGCTGGCCGCCGTCGCAGGTCCGCCTGTATTCTCCACATCTCCGGACGGCTTCCCACGGCAGTCGTCGTCTCCCGAGACTCTACTGGGGTTCCGTCCCCGGGATTCCAGGACGGGCTGCCCGAATCTTATGAAACTTGCCCGAGGCTGTAAGCGGATTACCGTATTTATGTTTTACAGCGGCTATAGCGAATATTGTTAGTGGTATCTTGGAAGTCAAAGAGAGTTCCATTGTTACGGCGCTTTTCCGATTGGTTCTATCACTACCTGACCAATAGACGTTCTACGATGACTGTGAGCGGGGCAGCTGCATTAACAATTCCTGGACTCAGACTAACACAACGACCCTTCTTTCCGTTTTGGACAGAACATGAAGCTGTCAACCATGGACACTCGTAAAGTTCGCCGCTTCGTCACCGTCCAACTCTTGCGAGATTCTGGCGGATGATGGCGATTTGATATCCCGCGACTTACTTGACTTCCTCTTGCTGTTTATACACATTCTTTCTCAGAAAAGTACATCACAATCCGGCGCATCGAGCATGTCGACGTCGTTAGCCAACACCCAGTTGCCCGCAGCTTTCTTCGAATTTGGGTTTTCTTTCTTTTCTTTTCTTTCTTTTTTTCCCTCTTTAGTTCTATGTTTCCCGCTGTCAGCCATAGTGGCAAAAGGAGAGTCCGCGACTACAAGCCGATTCGCCTCCGTGGAACGCCAACATATCATCTACCTACCTGAATGTTAACACGAAGTCTCGATATCATTTCCACTCGACCACGACCAAACCCTCAAGCTCCGAGCCGCAAGGCAGGTCGCAAGTTTCACAATGGAAACTTTTGCTTTCGACATTGTCCCGGTATGTCGCTGCCCTTTTGGCCTTCCGCTCATCAGTTTCGCAGGCTAGCTTGTATTTGAGCTGTAGCTCACGATGCTCATGGGGCCGGTTGATCTTCCGGTCCCAGTACTGTACTGGGCTGACTGCCTTGCGCTGTTCTTGGCGGCTATTACTTGCCATCGTTCGGGGTACATCAGTTTCATTTTATGGTACCTCTCCCGATTTCTTTCAAGATACGCTTGGCGTCGCTCTTCGGCTGACACCTCCAACGCATTGATCTCCACCTCCGAAATGGTGGTGACATCGGGAGTCTGGTACCGACGGGTGGATGAGCACCTGATCATCCATGAAGCCTCATCAAGCTCTTGGTCGCGGGGCTGCAGAATGGGCTTGTAGAAACGCATGATGCGCGACATATCTTGTTGCTGAGCTTGACGGCTTAGGGAGCACTCAATCTGGGCCTAGGCCCAGCGACGGACGAAGCGGTGGAAACGCTTTGCTTGTTTGCGGTACGGCATAGTGAAAGCCAATACAAAGTTGACAGTTTGGCGAGACATCTGGACAACGAAGTTGTTACCGAAGACGGCGAGCAGATGTTCGTTGGCGGCGTCCTCGGTGCGCGTATTGCAGGTCAGCACAATTCTGTTCGCCTCATCGCGCACGGCGTCAGGCATCTTGCGATGAGCTGCGTCGAGCAACTCCTTGTCTTGCTGCGCCATGCTTGCGATAAAGTTTCTTCCGACGCTGTCGGTGAAGTCCAGCGAATCGGGGTCGCTGGCACTGGAGTTATGCTGGGCATGACTACCGAAATTCACCCCCTCGATGAATGCCGCGTGGGTACACAGGCCGTCGAAGCGCAGGCCTGTATATTCTCACGGGCAGGTTTCCGGCAGTCCCAACTGCCCCGGAGACTTTGCCGTGTGGTACGTCACCTGTTGGGAGACGAAGCTGCCACCGCCGATGTTGACATCAACGAGTATCTCTTGGGAGCTGGGCTCAACCCCCAGGAGTATGAGTATAACCTCGAAGTTCCCCGGAACGGAAATGCGCCTGCTCCTGCCAACAAGAAAATATTGGTAACAACACCATGCCCGCTTCCGAGTCATCTCCTCGTCCCAACTCGCGCTCTGTTTCACATCCTTGAAACGGCTATAGCATACAGCCTATATGCGTATAAAAACAGAGCAATAGTCAACCCTACGCTTACACCCACACGATGGGCTTCGTCAGTCCAGTACGGAGGATTATGTTCACATCCGGCTTGGAACGAATTAACCTCAGTATGTTGGTCTAGCCTCGTAGGAGACGAACTCGAAGCCGCTCTACGTCTCACAGAGGAACGTGCTAGGGAAGCCACAGACCATGTCCTACAGACGCTTCCTTGATCCTACCAACTCGGGCTTTGTTTTTACTTCTCGAGACAGCCCTAACATATGGGTTTTGTGCCTATCAAGACCGAAGTTCCGTCAACCCAACGGGAAGAGGCACAGGCGGAAGCTGTCAGGGCAACTGTGCAAGGTCTGCCGCCTTCTCCCCCTTCCATCACCCACACCCTCTCAAACCTCGCTATCTCAGCTACCAAGTAAGTACCTACGTACACGTAAACTTCCATCCTGATCGCAAACTGACACGCAAACATTTGACAAGAAAAAAATGTACATTTGGTGCATTTTTTTTGCTTGGTTATCTTGTTCATCATCGTCTGGCCGATATTCAAAGGGCATCAATTCTACAGATACATGAAGGGCCACATTCCGACGCAAGGCCCTCCGGACCCCAACGCTACAGATGGACGACCCTCTCACGCGGATCCGGCTCCAAAAGTTACGACCGGACCGCCGCCGTCCTACGCGGACGCGACGGCACCAGGACCAAGGGAAACGGAAAATGAATTTGCATGATGTGATTTGTCTCGGTCGCAGAAAAATGTTTGAATCTCATTGATGACGATGATAAGGTGGACCCGGCCAAATTCCTCTTCAAGCCGATGCCACCCACAAAGTCACATAACGCGGTTATTCAGCCCGCACAGATGCGTCCGCAAGCATTGCGAGCAACCGCTCTTCGGCTTGCGGAAAACTACACGCTTAAGCCGTATGTCAACAAGACTACAGCCAACGAGCAAGGCACAGGCTCTCCAGCGGCTTCCGCGCATGATGACACCCTCATGGGTGAAGACAATTCCCAAGCCGATGTCAGCCAACCCGATCAAGGGTTCCAAGAACAACAGTCTCCAGTCGCTCAAGAACGACCCTACCAAGTACGAGGAGCGGAAGGCGAAGAAGGCCAAACGAATGAGAGAACGTCGAGCCAACCTTAAGAAGAACGACCCGGCCAAGTATAAGGAGTTGAGGGTGAAGGCTGGTCAGCTGCTCTACTGCGATGCCTCGGTGGTGGGAGGCATGACGGGGCCATGATATTCCTGGTGAACATCGTTCTCATTGAGGCCAAGGCCACCGCAGCCGGTGTCGGTAACGGGAGGAGAGTCCTAGACGTTTTGCAACGGGCACATTTGTCAACGAACGTTGGGATGGAAGATTTGGAGAGATAATATCCCGTCTTCTCGAAATCGAGTTAAGTCCGAAGTATTTTAACTGGTGTCCATGACATGTTGTTGGATGTCCGTGCCAGTCCATTTACCGAGCTTATTTACCTTGTTGTTCTGCGGCCATTGCTGCCTTTCTCTCTGTGGCTTCCTCCCCATCAATAGCATGAAGTTTCCGTTTGAGTCCTGGAATATTCCACTGCAAAGGGTTCAAGCCATGAATGCCATTGTATCCGTAACTGGCCTTAGGCCAAGGGCAGAGGTCCCGGTGATTGGCGTTATGGAAACCCCAAATCTTATTGGACTTCATTGACCACAAGATGCAGTGCATACTAGCCTCGATGGCTACGAGTATAGCGTCGGACAAGCAGTGCGGGAAGATTGTGATGGGATTTGAACGAATGTTGTCTCTGTCGGACAGGCAGTGCGGGAAGATTGTGATGGGATCTGAACGAATGTTGTCTCTGTCGGACAAGCAGTGTTGTGATACTCTAACAGCAATGAATGGAGAGCAAATAGTGAAGCGGATTTCGGCGGTTTGTTGGGTTGGCATTGGGAATTTCATTATTTGTCACTGGGAAGTCGTTGTCCGAAGGCAAGCAGAAACCGGTATTTTCGAAAAGTGCGTTCTGAGAATGCCATCCGCGCTTGGAGACATTGATGACCCTAAGAAGCTCATGGCTATGCTCGCCCTCCTTCTGAAAAATCAACAAATACAGGCCCCACATAGCTGACGAGTCCTACATAGTCGTCTAGTGCTAAGAGGTCTTGTAGAGTTGGAGGCTGGCTTGCGTCCAATATGGACATCAACCCGTGGCAGAAAATCGGGTCCATATCCATGATGGACCATGATGACTGTGCTCATCTCCACAACTTGTTCTTGCCTGGGAAAGCTCCACCAACAATCACTGAGTTGAAGGAACTCCCAAGTAAGACAACTGAGGAATGCTTAGAGATGCGTATATGGGCAAGCCGTCTTTTTGGCACGCAATTGCTCGAGAAACCTGAGCAACATCCCCAGCATCGACGTGGAGCTGGAACATTTGGTTATGCCAGCCCGGGCCCTTTTTCTCATCTTTGAAACCGCCTGGTCATACGCACTTCGACATTATAGCTATAATGCTATAAACGCCACCCTCACAAATACCTTGTTCCTTTCTTCGCTCTCCAGTCACTATCGCGACTGCGACGAAGGAAGACGACGAACGACAGCATCATGACCGACACGGCGGATAGCACGATGGCCAGCACTACCAATACACTTGTCAACGAGCTGAGCACCCAGCTCTGGGCACTTGTTATTGTCGCTGCTACTGGAAAATGGTAACCAATGGACCACACCATCACAATGGAAAGGGGTTATGCACCCATGATGCTTGGATAGAAAGTATCCGACGACCCGACTGGTTTCAAGCAGGTCTATCACACGCCCAACTACAGGCCGCTAAAACCGAAGCACAGCAGAGGGAAAAGTACCCTGCGAAGGCGGACAGGCGAGGACCCCCAGACCCTCTTTTCCACTGATATCAGGGACGAGTCGGGACCAAGCGGTCATTTATTGACCGTAAATACAACATACAAATCGGGAGCTAGTTGTACCGGCAATACCCGGGCACTACTGCGTGCTTACGCCGTCGATTGTTCAATACCGGATGAATATAACGGGCAACTCGACTACACATACAACGGTAACTCCCAATGTCCCAGAAAGATATGCAGAATATCTTGCACGTGGAAGGGAATCGCACAAGAAACAGTACGCCGCTTCGTTCAACAGAGAACTTCAGACACTCATGGAGGACTTGCCAACTTTGAAGTTGTTTTGACGGCTGTTAATCCACCGGCTGTGAGGCCGAGAGCTGGTGCGACTTTGGGATTTGTTTCCCACCCTTGCACGGGAACCGGAGTACAATAACCACAGCGCCGCGTGGGCTGATTATTTCGCTGCGGCACTCGAGAAAGTTTTAAGGGAGCTACCACCGATTCATAGTAGCGCCTCCGCACACCATGCGGAGGAAAAAGGAATGGGCGTTACGTTTGCAATTAAAGGATGGATTGAAATCCATTCAAGTTGAGGCATGCAAAAGCCTTCGGGAAGAGCGTCTGGAGACTCTGTAAGGTTGCGGTCAAGGAGAGCGGGAAGAAAGAGGATAGTGAGCGGAAGTAAGATCTGCCACATGCGCCGTCAGACGAGAACGTCACCACCATCACCATGCAAACTAGATAGCTACGAAGGCGTCGACTTATTTTCTTTGGAAGGGGGGCATTGCTACGACAATCCGTGCCTGCCCACCATGGTCTCACCGCAGGACTAGTAAAGAGGAACACATCGCCTGGATCAGCGGGGCAAGCAATGGCTGCGATGGCGGCAAGGCAGGCCAAGAAGAGGAGTTTTGTCGAGGTGTTTGGGGAGTTGGTGTGTAGAGCGCCGGTACAGAAAGGCAGGAAGGACAAGGAGAAGAAGGCGGTGGAGGAGAAGCAGAGAGTTGTCGGAATTGTTCTTGAGGAGGAGAGGAGAGGGCCCGATCAGACTTCATCAGCAGCAGCAGCAGTCACGCCCATGAATGAGTGTTCACGCTTCACAAGCAAGATGAATGGGCTGGCACAGACTTCCAACCGTAAGTATGTCATGGATGTCAGATGAGAAACTTCGGACTTATCTCCATTTCGTGGAGACCGAAGGCATCTCTTGAGGCCACTATATAGGCAGGACCGATGGCTCTGTTCAAGGCGTGCCTGGCTCTTCTAAGTCCATAGTGTTACCATTAAGGTATCTACCGTCTGCCACTTTTCCTTTCGGCTTCTCTCCACTGGCACTCCTTTCCAGTATGTTGAGCCTGATTACCACACCTGCTTCCCACTCACCTGTTGAAGGAAGGCAGCAGTCCTTACAGCCAGAAGGAAGTCGTCACAACAATGGCTGCCATAGAAGGAGCACAAGTCTGTCAGGGAAGGAATCCATTCACAAACATAACCCAAACGGCTGATTGGAAGTCTGGTGAGCTCCCAGGATTCATGTATATAAAGACGTCTCCCCCCAGCCCTTTGGCTAGCTTCTTTTCTCATCAGAATCAAGCACTTCTCAACCATCTTCCGTTTTCTCCTTCATTCATCAGACAAGTACTTGATCCAGCCCATTTTCTGTCCTCGGCCTTCTACCTCCGTCACATCATACGCCCAATGCTGTTCCATTTCGCTAGGGGCTCTTGATCTTCCACAACCTGCTACAGGAGATTTACCACATTCTTCGCCTCCAGCACCTCTATCGAAGAAAAGCATCAACATCCGCATACTCCTCCTTCTGCTCTCTTTCTCTTCAGCTTCATCAACTCTGAGCTACCGACTACCGCACTTCGAWCTCGGACGGTTTTCGCTGTTTTCAAGATCTTTGCACTCTCAAGATTCAAGCCTTCGACAAGACGACTTCTTTCATTATGCCTTCTTTTACGATGCCTGTGTGGGTCACGATGCCCTCGATCAAGTTGCCCATCATCAAGGTGCTCTTCATCAACAAGCTGAACTCGCACCACAAGCTTTCTCTCGACCAAAGACCCGCGCCTCCACTTAAGGTACGTTCTCCTGATCAACCACCGCCTTTCCCATCAAAAGAACCCTCCTGGGCAGCCGCATTACTTCGTGTTTCGTTTGGCTAACTTCCTTTGCGGTCATCTCAGGTCTCCATTATCAGTCATGGGTCTTCAGCATCTTTCAGCTTCTTCTTTCTTCATCAGGTAGGTGCGAATCCTACTTCGTCAGGCCTGACACTGAGAGACTCTTTGTTTTCGGACTTAGACGGTGCTCGGTGCGCCTACTTAGTCAGACCTGGAGACTCTTTGTATTTTTACGGTTACATTATTGTCGCGCTCGGTCTGGCTAACCCGCTTTGCGGTGATCTCAGGTCTTCATCATCGGTCTTCAGTTTCAGTGCCACAGCGAAGCGTCTGTTCCACGACCTCATCAGCGGATTGCCGGATTCTGAAAGAGGCACCGCCAGGGGGCGCAACAATTCAAATCAAAGCAAATCTAGTGTAAGATTTGAATTGCTTTACTAAACTCGAGTCGGATTTGCTTTATTTACACGTAGATTTGAATTGCTTTATCAGATTTGCTTCGGAATAAAATTTTTCCAGTATATATTAACCTTCCGGAACTACTTAAATAGCCATATTTACACCTACTTAGGCAACTAGTTCTTATATAACGCAATACGCTCGATAGTCTTATAAAATAACCTATACTTACACTAATTAATTACCAAATTAGTCTTACTAAATACCCTCTTTACTTTTGAAGATATCGCGGGGATCGTTAGTATATCGACGGTAAAGCGGGATAGCTTAGGGAATTTATTTTATTATTTAGAACTAATCTACTATAATACTAGGTCGATAAGCTCCTCTAATAATAAGTCTTTCTCCGTAACGCGTATTACGAAGTACGAATCGACCTTATCGAAATTAGCCTCATCCCTTAATAAATTAAAGAAATTATCTTCGAAAATATAGTCCCAATAACGTACCTCTCTTTCTATATAATGACGGCTCGGGGGGTGAGCATTATTATTGCGGTATTAATCGAGGAAGACCTGCCTAAAAATTTCGAAAAGGCTAGTACCCTTCTTTGCGCTATAATACAAATAGAGAGCCCGCTTACATTTAATAGAGTATAATAATATTACTAACTAATACAATTAGGAATTTAATAATAGTTTTATATATTTATCTAACTTCGCTATCGATAAATTAATATTATTACGAATAAATAAGTTAGCGCGAGAGTTGAAATCTACTCGAAGGATATCTCGTTATATATATACTTAATTGGGTTGAAGGCGGGGTTTTCGATAGAAGCGAAATACATTAACTTTATTATTCTAATATTAGGCGGGAAGGTTATTAGTACAATATAATCGCCGCAGCAGGGTATTATCGACTTTATTAATTTAAGAATTATCGAATTCAATAAATAATTAGCGGCACAATAGGATATTAAGGCCGCTATTAAAGGATTCGACTTTAAAATAGATATTATATATAAACCGTTATATTTTCAATTCTTCTATTAATTTCTTAAATTTAAGAAGGATACCGCTAAAATTAGGTTACCGGCCTTCGTATTACTTTATAAACTCTTTAAACTTATTAAATATAATATTAACCGCTTAAAGGACGGACTAATTATTTGGAAATAACCGGTCTTTCTCGAATTCTTCGCCTTACATTAGAACTTAATAATTAATAACTAGGCGTAGTTTAATAGCCCGCTCAATTATATTATATTATAAGTTCTAACGAATCGAATTATTTTAAATAAGGTTAAAATCTTTATTATTATTATCGATAAAGAGATTTCTAAATTCTATAACTTCGTCCGCTAATATATTACTAACCGTAGCCTTTCGAAAGCTCTTACGTCGTTAGGGAGATTGTCGCGTAAATACTATAATATTATAAAATTTACTAAAAGTATCGCACTCTCTCTAATAATCTAAAACCGCTATCTCCTCGTCGCGAGGGATAACGGGGTCGAACTCTTAATCAACTAGACCACGTACATTACCCTCAAGAATGGCTTTTGCGGCGAGGTTGAGAATATAGCCTAAATAATGTACGTAATAATCTTTTATAGAAGCGTATTCCCTAAGACCGAAAATATATTTAATCGCTTTATTATTCGTATTAGTATTATTGGTTTAGAAAGTTCCTAATTTATAGCGGATTTTGTAATTATTAATTACTTTATTAATAACGGCACTTATAAGTCCGATAGTTAGTAACTATTTTATTATAAGAGTAATCGGATTAATTAATATTTTTACCGCTATAGTAGCCTTTAACGTAGGCTATTATAATTAATCGAATTTTTAATACGCCGGCTGCGTCTACGTAGTACGCGATAACTGTTAAAATAATATACCTATTTAACGAAGTCTAGAAATCGAAGGAGAGATAGACTTTATAAGGGGTTATTTTAAACTCCTCTTTTACCTTAGCCTTATTTTTAATAAAGTAATCTTTAAATTAATTACCTATCGTCCTCGCGCTCTCTAGCAAGATTTCTTAAATAACCGTAGGGTTTAATAACCGATATAATATACGGAATTTAGGGTTTTTAATAATGGCGAATCCTATATTGGACGAAATAATGAAGTCGATAAGGCCCTCTTTTATACTATCGCCGGTAGCCTTTACGATAATTTATAAATTAAATTTATAAAATCGACTAAACGAAGTACGAATATCGTCGTTATCGCTTTAGTACCGCTTCCTCAATTCTTACTTCTTAGGGGGGAGGATATAGTAAATATATTCGAAATAATCTAACGTAATAAAAATAGCCTTTAAATCGTATATTCTATTATATATATTATACGCGAACTATTTCGAACCGTCGGTCTCTTTTAGATTATTCTCTTTCAATTGCAATAATTTCGTACTATAATTATTTATTTACAATTTCCTAGGGCGCCTTTAATACATTTAAAATTCTAATATAAATTTCCGACGTTCGTATTCGACGTTTAGCTAATCTACTTTAGGTATACGAGCGATTTCGTTAGTATTACGAACTTTTAATTTAATAATACGTATTTTGAAGGAGCGGACGATAGGTCGACCGAAAATATTATAGGGTCGAACGGATACGCTATTAAATAATTATTAAGGAATTTTTAATACTTCGTTAAGTAATAAAGATTAGAATAGGGTTATATTAGCGTCGGTTAGCGCGATCGTTATTAAATTCGATTAGGATATAGTGGAGGCGATTTAAATAGTACGTATTACTATTAGCAATAACTTAATTAATAGAGTAATTAACGGTCTAATTAATAGGGGAGGTAATAAATTGGAGATAGGGTACGAGAGGGGAGGGGAGGGATACCTTTAAAACTATTAAAATTTTATATTAAAAGTACTAAAAATTACCGCGATCTTTCGTTACTCGGTTAAAATACGATATTTTCTTTACTAATGCACTTATATATATACCCGACCGTTTGCAGCAAAAATTATACTATACGTACCGGAGAAGCATGTTTTACACGAAATTTTATACCCCTTACGAAATACGCAAAGCTAATAAAGCAAATCTGAGCTTAGATTTACTTTAATTTACGTGATTTTTACGTGGATTTGCTTTGTATAAAAAGAGGGGGATTTGCTTTACTTTCTTAACGTTTGAATTGTTGCGGCCCCTGGGCACCGCGTCCACCACGACCGAGGCGCATACCACACAACAAGCACAACGTGCGGCACTACCTCGATACTCCCCATCTCGCCATGTGGGACCCCTCATACCCATGTCCCAAGAGATCTATTCCGATGGAGCAGATCCGACGACTGGCTAAGCTCGGTGGCCCCAGTACCGCTTCTTGACATTCTCTGCTTCTACACAACACACTTTCTCATTCACAAACACGACAAAATGGCACCGACTAAGCCCTCAGTCGTGTTGGACGAGCAGGAGACACTCAAACTTTTCGCATCCAATCCATGACAATGTCTTCTTCAAACTGGAACGGAAGCTCTACCAACTTTTTGGCTTCGGCTACAGGGACTCTCACGACTGGGAGTTACTCGGATGAGGATAGCAAGAAGTTGCGCGAGGAAGGTTACGATCTTCCCTCTTACATCAAACTTGTGCTCTTGTCCGAACAACCACATCACAAGCCTTTTGCGATCGCAATACTCAGAAACCAGCTAAGTTTTCGATCTCAATCAATCATCATGTCTCAGAACACGAGCTCCACCACTCAACTCTGAGCCTTTGGCTGCAGTCCGAGTTCCTACTGCTGCTGCTCCTCCGGCGGGGGGATATCTAGCTAGCTTTCTTAGAATGTATCCGATCAGCGAAAACAGCGAAAACATCAGCGAACATGTAGATAGCAGCGGAGGGGATGAGAAGCAGGAGGAGAGTCTCGAGGAGTTTCTGAACAAGGTGTGTGATGAGGTGTGGCTTCGAGCTGAGTTTTCAACCAGATTGCAGGTCCTTATACTTCCCACATCTGGTAGTAGTAAAGGACGGACTTTTGAACTTGGATTGTTGGAGTATCTCATGGCCCACCACTTAGGTAGCTTTCTTCTAGAGTTAATCAACTACCACCATCAAACCAACCATCTCAAGCCGCACCAGCACCATGGCGTCTATGCTTCCGTTTGATTCCTTTCTGCATTCTAGGCGCCATCTTCTTGCTGATTCCTCCCCAGACTAAATCAAGCCTGGCTTGCTAGTATGGTGAGCGCCCGTCCCAGATCGTGAGAACCTTCCGGGCCGCTTCAACAACCAAATAATTTCGCGAAACTCATGCATGCTATGCCAGGTATAGTGGGCATTTATGTGCACATAGAGCACATCGAAAACGACCGACACGCCTTTTGGGGCCTTCAACCCTGGCATAGGCATATACGAGTTCCGCGAGATTCTACGGAAAGCCAACGGCAACCATCATGCAGTCACATGCGACGACATGCATTGCGGTTCGAGTACATTGGGGTCTACACCCTCCGAGACCGGGAGACCTAAACACCGAGCTCCCCCGCCAGGCTGCTGGTAGAACTGCATACAAACCCCCTCCCGCATCGCCTACAAACCCCCTCACAGCATATAAACCCCCTCAGATGCAAGAAATCTGCAAGTTGCCACAACTGCCACTCTGCCACAGCCCACCAGCCACTGCGGCTCTTCGTCGGGACCATAAGGAACTTCGCCTTTCCCCTCCTCCAAATTCCATTTCTTCCCTCTTTCAACAAACTTGTGCTCTTGTCCGAACAACCATACCACAAGCTTTTGCGATCACAACGTCGAAAAAAACCAGCTAAGTTTACGATCCTCATCAAATCAATCATCATGTCTTCTGTGAACAGAAACGCAACTGACTTTTTGGCAACAGTTCGGGTGCCTGCCGCCGATGGCCCGCCAACGGACAACATGTATCTAGAGAGCTTCCATAGACTTTATCCGATCAGCGAAAACAATAGCGAAAACAACAGCGAGAACAATGTACATAGCAGGGGGGTGAAGAGGAAGAGGGAGGAGGAGGAGGAGGAGGAGGAGCAGCAGGAGGAGAGTCTGGAGGACTTCTTGAACAAGGTGTGCGATGGGGTGTGGCAGGAGCAGCAGCAGCAGGAGGAGCTGGAGAAGGAGATTGAAGAGCAGGAGAAGTATGTGGAGCAGCTGGAGAAGGAATATCTGGAACGGTATGGGGATGAGTATGCGGAGTGGCAGCAGTGGCGGGAGCAGGTGAGGCAGGCGGCGGAGGACAAGAAGGCTGGGAAGGGGAGGGTGAAGGAGAGGAAGAGGCATAGGGCTTGTTGGTGATGAGGTTTGGTTTTGTTCAGCGGTTTTGGTTTTGGTTTTGGTTTTGGTTTTGGTTTTGGTTTTGGTTTGGTTTTGGTTTGGTTGGTTCTTCGGGCCTGTAAAGTAGACCGGGTACCTTTTCCCCACTGGGGTTTTTAACGGCCCGTTGAATCCGCCAAATACAAGCGTTTTTTAAGAGAATTTTGGTTTGCTTTTGCGAAGCTTGTGCAGTTTGACTGGTTGTGGTTGTTGAGAGAGGAATCCCGAGGCGGCTCGCTCGCTCGGGTTTGCGGGGGTCGGCGTCGTGGAGCGCGCGGGGACGGCGGCGTCCTTGAGCATGTCGCTGACGATGTCGAGGGCGACGCGTGCCATGTTAGCGCCCTGCCATTCCAGGATGGCCTCGATGACGGCGTCGTGGATGATGGTGCCCTTGGAGGCGACGAAGGCGAGGATGGTCGGGTCGCCCTGTTTGAGCCGGTTGCGGAAGTTGGAGTAGAACTCGATCAGGCTGTAGGGCTGCGAGAAGTTGCGGATGAAGGAGGTCGCTCGGCCGGGGGCTCGAGGTCTTGACTGAGCTTCCGAAGCTGCCACGATTCGATCTCCGGAAATGACCGAGCATTCCTCGACATTGTGTAGTTGGAACATCTTCGTTGCCGAGTGCGCATACGTGACGGTAGCGAGGTATTCCCACCAGGAAGCTCAGCTCAACGACGACACACACTGCCCTTCTGTTAGAGAACTCTGTCTCTGATGGAACCGATTTGATGGAGAGGGGTGTGATCTTCTTGTTCTTGTCCTCCTCGGTAAACTGGGCGGCCTCGGAAGCAGTTTGGTCGAAGCCGACAAGAAAGCCGCTCTCGGTGGCGGCAGCGGAGGGGAGCAGAGTAGCGCTGCTTCCAGTGACAACGGGGGCAACGGGGGAGCCGGGAGTCGTATGCGGACATGCGGCGAGGTCGGCCAACTACTCGTTCCAGATCTAGACAAACACCTTGCGGGCTCTTCAAACCCGGTGCAGTGTTCACCAGTTCAAATCCTGTATCCGTGTCCGTTTGCCGATGGCGAAGAGAGAGGGAGTCCAGTGGCTTGGGTCTAGTGTTGTATGTCGGAGCGGGAGAAGGTCGGACTCGAAATGGGGGCGGCGCCGGGGCCGTCGGGCAACCCAGGAAGAGCCGGGAGGGTGTTGCTTCATTGGACTGATCGAGTGGTCGGGTTGCTGTTAGAGGGAGCGACGGGCGGCTGTTTGTAGTGTTACTCCCGACGGGGATGCCGGCGATGGCACGGGTGCTGAGACCTTTCTTGGCTTTTGGGCTTGGGTCGGGGGGTGCGGCTGTGGTTGTCGGGTGCAGAAGATGGAGGTGAAAGCATGGAAAAGAGAAGGACAAGAACGGCGACTTATTCTAGTGGTGCAGGGTCGTGCTTTCCGAGATACCTCCAAGTTGCGGTCTATCCCTTTTTTTTTTCTTTTTTTTTTTTTTTTTTGTTGCTTTGGCATCGTGGACAATCCGTGAACAATTGACGAGCTCTTTGAAGAAGGCTTCCACGCTTTCTGGCTGGGTGACGATGCATTCGGTACCTGTTACTGAGAGGCGTAGTGACAGGATTGGTTTTTGGGCGGTTTCGTCTTTGCATACGTCGTAGGCGAGGATCATGACCTGGTGGCTTGCTGTGATCCAAAGGGGGTACAGGTACCACCAGCGGTCAGCGTCACTGGTGGTGGAGTCGACGAATTCGTCGCGATGCCATGGATGTTGGGGGGTAGGAGGAGGGAAGGGGGGAAGTCGGACGTGCCGATGAAGTAAGAGGGTGGGCGGTCTTCGAGGGTTGGATCGTAGGTCCAGCCGTGAGCTCCGAACTGCGGATGGGTATATTTGTGTCAGTCATTGTTGTGTGTGTGAACCCGGTAGTAGGGAAATAAGGGGCTGGATATGTTCGCGGTTCGGGCCATATTGCTCGGCTGGTTGGAGAATCGTGTCGTGGAAAGTACGGTATGATATGATTGGGGCCGGAGACTGGTGGAAAAGCGATACCGTGGATAATAAAGACTTCTTTCCGATCCCTCGGACACCTACGAGTGCGACCCTTATCTCCTGGCTCCGGGCTTGGGTTTCTTTATGCCGTTACTTGCCGTCCCCGCGTGTTTCCCTAGTAGAACGCATACCTTTGACGAAGTTCGGGGCTATCTCTCGCATCTTATTCCACGCCTTGATACGGTCAGATATGTGCAAGACAGGCTGCTCTCCTGTACTCTCCGTTTCCGTCGGCGACTCGGTCTCGTGGGTCGCTGGCCGCTCCCGTATCCATGGTGTTACCATAGAAGACATCCCGGTGCGGTAGGTCTGGAGTTGTCAGCAATTGCTTCTCAGGATGGTTTCTTGAAGACGATGAAGAGGAGAACAACAACAGACGCACTAGTAATTCAAACGAGATATAAGTATGGTTCAATACCCTGCAACAATGGTAGCCTAATTCAGCGGCTTATATAATCTTCCAAATCCTAATATCGAGATCAATGGTATTTCCACGACAAATGGAACAAAACAAAGAAGTAATAAAAGCAACATTTTCCTAACCCCCAAAAACGCCCGGTACGCCGATTATTTCTGTGCTTGATCGTAATAATAACACACGTCTAAGAGAAGTGGATACCCTCCTCGTGGAAAGCTGTCAGGGGTGTTAGCAAGGTCGTCCACCAGGAAGAGAAACCGGGAGAAAAAAAACTTACCGAGCAACAGCTTGAGGAAATCGTTCTGATCGCACTGCCTAGCTCTCTTGTCCGCCAACCCAGTGCTCGCAAGCACCTTGTTCAACTTGGCCTTGACTATCAGGGCCACCTTGGACTTGGGGTTCTTGCTGGGTGTCTTGGCGTCCTTAGCGTTGGCGTCGTTCTGCTCCTTGAAGAAGACGGGCATGTCCTCGTCCTCATCCTCTTCCATAGCCTCGTCATCGTTGTTCTCCTCGTTATCGTTGTCTTCGTTGTCGTCGTCCATCTCGACGTCCATGGCATCGGTGGTGGCGCCGGCGGCGGCAAGGTCAGCGGCGGAGGCGAGGGACTCGTCGATGGGGATGTTGTTGAGGGTGCAGTAGACCTTGTAGTTCTGGATATGAAGTGGTCAGTAAGAGTTAGAGCATGGGAAGACCAAAGAAGAGACATACCCTTTCGCACATGTTGAGGACCTCCTTCTGGTTGAAGCCGGCGTAGAGGGTCTTGTTCTTGCGGTTGAAAGCAATACGAAGGAGACCGTCGAACTCCTCGAAAGCAATGTTGGGGCGCGCCGAGCCAATAAGGGGCTCAATTCTGACGACGTCGGACTCGACCTTGGGAGGAGGCTTGAAGTTCTGCTTGCCGACCTTCATGATGTGCTTGCATGTGGCCCAGAAGTTGACGTTGACACTCAACCTGGAGTAGAGAGCATCACCCGGCCTAGCCACCAATCTCTTTGCGAATTCTCTCTGGAACATGAGTACGGCGACGCGGGGCGGGTTGGGCATGGCCAACATCTTGAAGATGAGAGGACTGGAAATCTGGTAGGGAGTGTTGGAGATGAGGGCGTCGCATGGAGGCATTTCGGGCATCTTGATGACGTCGCCGAGGATGACTTCGAGCTTCTTGGCTAGGGGAGTGCCCTGGACACGCTTGGTGACTTCAGCACCCATACGAGGATCGAGTTCGATGGCGATGACCTTCTTGGCCTTTTCGAGGGCGCGGACGGTGATGTTACCGGTACCGGGACCGACTTCGACGACGACATCGGTGGGCTTGAGGAAGGCCTTGTCGACAATGGCATCAGAGATACCGGGGTTCTTGAGGATATGCTGGCCGAAGTCCTTGTCGAACTTGAAGATGTTGGTGTTGGTAGCCTTGCCGCCGCCGCCGCCCCCCTTGCGGTCGTAGGGGTTGCCGCCCCCGGACTTCTTGGACGCCTTCGCTGCCTTGGGCATGGTGTAGTCGAGTCAATGCTATCGTGGGTAGATGTGTGGAGGAAGACGATTCGGGATCGAGGTCGGACGAGAGGCTGGGATCGCGGAGGGTTCGTCGTTTCGGTCGATCTCTGTCCGGGTCGAGGCTCGATCTTCAAGTCAGTCGCGCAACACTGTACTGCGAGAGGTACCACAGGCTGAAGAGAGCTTGTGCCTGCGCCGGACCCTGGCCGACATCTTTTTTTGAGTGGACCAGGCGGCAGAAAAAAGATGCCCCGCAAAACATGTGGCTGATAAGATAAGCAAGCGCAGACCGCTTTCCCGATTCAGGTACCATGCGGGCGGCGGCGGCCCAGCCCACTGGAACTTTGATTGGAATTCAGGCACCTCGGCCAGTTCCGACAGGTGATTCTCCGTCTGACGTAACAGCGGAGGCCGCCCTAAACATCTGGGGCGTTTAAATTGTTACCAAGCGAACTTATAACGGCAAGTCCTCCGATCATTCAGTGAGGGTCTTCCCCGTCAACAAGTAAATCATCTGAGAAGACGGTGCTTTGAAATTTTCGGTAAAGGAGTTCGCCATCTCATCTTCATCTATAACCATCCTCCTGGGGCTGGAGGAAACCAAATATAAAGAGATTCTTTTCCATCTTCTTCTTGGCTTATACCTGGGCGTGTGACCCACCTGTTTTTCCTTGGCAACAACAACAACAACAAAACATTTGGTGATAGCCTCATTTCTCTTTAACAACAAACAATAATCAACCGCAACCATGTCAATACGGATCGCCCTCGAAAACCCTCCCGAGTTCTACACAAACCTGGACATTATCCGCGGCCAGGTCGTCCTCACTACCAGTCGTCCCGAACTGATCGGGGGCATCATCGTCAAACTTGAGGGTGAAGCCAAGTCGGCCTTGGGAGTTCCCGCTGATGGCTCAGGAACAGGCATCGCTCAGAAGGAGCGCACTCCAACGGGCGATGTTATCTACGAGAACCACAAGATCTTATACAAAGTCACCCAGGCTTTCCCCGACGACAAGAGCAACGCCTTGCCACTGCCCTATGTCCTAGCCGCCGGCCAACACAGATTCCCATTCCACTTCAAGTTTCCCTTCAACAATGCTTGCGGTGATCCTGTCGCCATGGCCAAACTAGGAGGCCTCTCCGGTGCCGGTGGGATAGCGTCAGGTGCTGGCTTGTTCGGTCTCGGTGGCATTCGTGTTATGGACGGCACCAAGCAGCTGATGTACTCCCATGTCACAAAGACGCTACCACCCAGTTTCACCGGATTTCCGGGCCAGTGCGAGATCCGGTACTATGTGAAAGTTACCATTCAGAGACCGGGTATTTTCAAGGAGAACTGGAGGATGCAGACCGGGTTGAAGTTCCTCCCCATTGAACCACCAAGGCCACCCAAGACGAACCACGAATCCTATGCCAGACGACCCTTCACATTCCGTCCACGGACAAACGCGCCTTCAAAGAAACGGTCTTCTTTCTTCAGCGGGTGGAGCGGGAGTAGCACCGCCGCATCATCTTCAGCCCCAACAACGGCTGATGGGAAACTTACAACTGAGCCCGAAGTGCCTCCGTCGATAGAGATGTCCGCTCGCCTTCCACATCCTGCCATCATCACTTGCAACCAACCGATCCCACTTCGTCTTATTGCAAAGAAGCTCGCAGGATCAGACGCCGAGATCTTCCTAACGGCGATCCAGATCGATCTGATTGGCCAGACCGATGTCAGATGTCACGACCTGATCAACACAGAGACCAGTCGCTGGGTGATTGTATCACGACAGGGACTCAGCATTCCCGTTTCGAGACTCGGAGACGCTGTGGGGACAGAAGTTGTCCTGCCAAACGACATCTGGTGCAACCAACCCTTACCAAACACCATCATGCCGAGCTTTGTCACATGTAACCTCAGGTAATTTCCCCTTTTCCTCCGAGCATCCAATCCAGAACTCTACTAACTCCACCCTTTAACACAGCCGTGAATACCAACTCGAAGTCAAACTCGGTCTCTCCTGGGGCAAACCCCTCGCCTCTGGCTCCCACGCCCACGCCAGCACCTCCCTTTTTGGCCGCAGCAAGCAGGAAGGCGCCGACCTTCCCCAGGAAATCCACCTCCCGCTGCACTTCTCTTCCGTAGAAGTCTACTCCGGCATCGCCCCGCCCGCCGCCCTCATCGAAGCCATGAAGCAAGGCAAGAACAAACGTCCGCAATCCCAACGGCCACCAACCCAACCAAGCCGTCCCACCTCCTCCACCGCCGAAGCCGGTCCTTCAACTTCTCAACCACAGCAACAACCACCAGCGCTACCCCCACGGACCAACACCGCCCAACCACCCGCCACCGGGGTCACGGGGACGGCAGCGGGAGTGGTACCGCCGTTCGCAGACCCCTTATACCCACCGCAACTGGCGCCAGGACAGACGGAACCGCCGTATGACGACGCGCCGCCGAGCTACGATGAGGCGATGGCGGAGGTGATGAGTGGGCCGGTGATTCCGGATGGAGCGCCCAGGCCGGCGTATAGTGGTGTGACGAATGAGAATGAGCCGAGTACGTTGCCGGCGGTTGGGAATGAGAAGAGTTAGTTGGAGGTCCGGGTGAACCTTGGGTGTTGTGTTTGTTGGTCGGTTAGTGGGTTGGAAGGTCGCGGAAGGGGAGAGAGAGGAGAAAACCTGAGCAAGGGGACGGGGCTCAAAAGAGGGAACTGGAAGTCGGAGGAGGAAATTTGATTTTATATGATATCCAACTTGTTTTAATAGAGTGGTGGACAGCAGCGTGTAACGAGCAGATGATGGCCGTGCAAGACACTTATATAGAGAAACAGGCATATAATGATTTGATTTTGGCACATATACCAGGCGTCCGCTATTGATCTATTGTTTCGAATCAGTCACATAGAACCTTCAGACACGTTTGCCCGATGTTTGTGCGAAATCCCCAGAAGGTTGACACATGCTGTCGATGCTCCCGATTGAAAGATGAGAAGAAACAAATGGATCTTCATAGATTCGCGTAGATATGTCGATTTCACGGGTTTAATAATTAAACTTTAATCAGGTTTCGTTCCAGATATCGTCGCCGTCGTGATGGTTGCAGTCTTTTGCACCACAGTAGGTTACTTTGGCACATGTGTGGGTATATAAGGCCAAGATACGCATCCACTGTCATCCAACTACGACAGCTGATTAACAGTTGTACATCTTCCGTAGTATAGTGGTCAGTATGTGAGCTTGTCAAGCTTGAACATCAGTTCGATTCGCTCGAGACCCGGGTTCAATTCCCGGCGGGAGAGACCATCTTTTTGCACTTTTTTGCATCCTCGCTGTTTGCTTCACTTCCCCGTCAACCATTGGTTTTCCCAAACTCTTTTTTTCACTTTGTTTACATTACGATTGGAATTACTTTCGTTCAACACAGAAAGACCTCTGATATTTGCGTACGCATTGCGGACCGAATGACAGATTGCCGCAAAAAATTTGCCCCATGCGCACCGGGAAGGCATGGCACTATCGCGACACAAAATAAACAAAGCGAAACAAGGATTGCTTGCACAAATTCGATTTCTTTGCTAACTAACAACCATGTTGGATGGTATCCTAATCAAGACATGAACAAGAAAGAAAAGGAAAAAGAGACAAGATGAGCTAGATCCGACTGCCTAACTGGCTCTCAGATTCTGACATCATCCCAATGTGATCGCGGCCGCCGACCAGTCGTCCGTCCATCCTCCGGCGGCCGCGCGACATCACCAACCCACTCCGTCCGCTCAGCGCCGTCCTGGCCACCCGGCGGCACCTCTTCCCAAGCCGATCCGAAACACATCACCACCATCCTTCCTCCCCCTTTCGCAGTCCTAATGACTAACAGTCCGATTCCCACAACTATCCGGCACATACCCATGCGTCGCCGCAAAGTTACAAAGCCCATGATCATCCACCCCTTCATCCTTGAAATATCCCTCCGTATCAACATACCCCGGCGCATCCACCAGCCTCCCCGTGCCCGTGCACCTGCAAAGCGCAATCGGGCAAAACCCAAACGTGCACCCGAAGCTGCACAGTCCCAGGAAAGCATCACTGACTCCCTCCGCCTGCTTCTCCCCTTGCACACAAGCGGGCGGCAAAAAGGGCGAGTAAGTTGGTACGGTCCCGTTATTGGGCGTCAAAGTGCAGGGTGGTTGAGGGCAATACCCGTGGTTACAATCGAAGGAACACAAACCGGTGTAAATGGCTGTGTAACCGGGCGCAGGATAGCCGGGGGTGTTGGTTAAGCTGGGAGGGGAGGCGACGACGCCGCGCTGGTGGCAGACGCATGCCGAAGAGGGACAGTAGCCGTTGTGGCATGAGAAGGAGCAGAGGCCGGTGAAGTCGTAGAGGCCGAAGCCGGAGATGCAAGAAGAAGAAGAAATGGAAGAGGAATAGGGGCCGGAGGTGGAGGAGGATAGGGCGGAGCCCACCCAGGCGTTGTAGTTCTGTAGGGCGATGCCGGAAGTAGGCGAGACGGTGCACGATTTGGTGATGGGGGAGCCGGTGATGGTTGCGAGTGTGGTGGAGCCGCGCAGGAGTTTGATTACGACGGGCCCCACGGTGCCGGAGGGGATGGGCACGCTGCCGTGGTAGAGACCGATGCCGCCGTAGGGTTTTCCGTCGTCGTCGAAGGCGGTGGTGGGCTGGATGACGCCGTTGATGGAGACTTGGACTTGCACGTTGGCGGAGGAGCCGAGCAGGGCCGTGTAGAAGATGCGGTCCTTGATGATGGCTTCGGGGAGGTATTCGTACTGCAGCTGGTTGGCCGTGTTTCCTGTGGTGCCGCCGTTGTTGCAGGCGTTGTTGGGGTTGACGCGGTACCAGGCCGTGATGCCCTCCTTGTTGAAGGAGGCCGTGCCGGTCTTGAAGAGCGAGATGACGAAGGGGAGGAAGGCGCGCCAGCCGTCGTGCGGCATGTTCTTGACGTAGTTGAAGGGGGCTTTGCCGTGCGTGCTGTCGAAGGCTTCGTACTGCTTGTCGTCGAGGGGGCCGATGTAGTGCGACTCGCCGTAGTCGTTCCACGAGATGATCTGGACGTAGTCGGGCGGGTTGTCGATGCTGAGGATTTGTTGCCAGCGGTCGAACCAGAGGTCGTCGCCGCGCCAGATCCAGTTCTTGCTGTAGCCGGGCAGGTTGGTGTAGAACCACGGGGATACCGGCATCATGTAGGGCTTTCCGTTTAGGGCATCGTGGTAGGAAGCGTCAGGGTAAGTGGTCATGTCCTGATCCCCCTTGGGCCAGGCGTCCCAGCTGAAGAGACCATCGGCAACCCCGTTAGCCAGGGAAACGGCTGGGTAAGCGCCGACGGACGACCAGTCGGGGATGAAGAAGCACTTGGTGGCTGTCTTAATCTCGCTCCAATCGCCAGCGCTCCCCGTGCCTTCAAAGGTCGACACCAAAGGCTGCGAGCCTCGCTTGAAGTATTCAGTCTTTGATCCGTAGTTCGTGATCATGGACTTCACAGTGGTCTTGCTCCATGCGCCATTGCCGGCATAGTCAAAGGAGAAGAACAGCTTGAAGCCCTTCTGCTGAGCGGCGCTGAAGGCCAAAGGCAACTGGGCGTCGTTGGTCGAGTCGTTGTTGGCCATGTTAAGGGCAAACGCATCAATGCCTGCGGTCTTGGCCAGGTCGATCTGAGTAGCCCAGTCGTTCACGGTGAAGGTCTTGGTGTTGCCCACCTGTCGAGTGGTCGTCAGTCATGGTCCGGCAGCTGTATCAAAAGGTCAACTTACCATGAAGTGAGCAAACACAGCCTTTGGCTCAGCGGCCTGGGCCACGCTTGCGAGGCCCGCAAGGCATGAAGCCAGACCGACGAGGAACTTGAAGGTACCCATTGTGCCGGACGGATTGGAGTTGTTGCTGTCGAGTGGCTCAGAGAGGGAGGAGATGATGATGCTTCTGTGCCAAAGATATGCAACCAAAGAGGCGGCATCTTGGTTCTATTTGTAGTCATCCATCTTCATCCTCTCGACGGTAATATCTCCTCCTCTCAACTCCAAGTCTTGTTGTTCACGTCCCGCTGCCCCTCAATGTTGGTTCAATCTCAGGATGGTGTTGCTATGCCTCTCGGCGGCAAGGGCTGACCTCCCCCGCTCTTCCTTCTTACTTCTTGCCAGGCACCAGGGGCACCTTCCGCCGTCGGCCGCCCGGATGTCACCAAACGTGATGCCGCATGGCACTATACGAAAGAATGGTCATGTTGGTGGCTGTTGATATTCACAAACGTTGTAATGCTGAGGGGAATATTGTTGAAGACGTTGGCGACAGTGCGTGGTGTTCATCATGACCTTGAGGGTGGTGGTGATGCTGACTGTGGCGACGGTAGCAGTCGTGAGAGGATGGTGTTGTACTAAGGCTCTTCTCAGCTTGAAGGACGCATTCACATTCTACTGTGGACGAGGCACAGAGCCGGCTAAAGGTGAAGTAACAATATGTGTGCATGCGTCAGTGAGAATGTGTATGCTAATATCACCTTCTCAATATGGTTCCCCTCGGTGGGATGTTGGTCCTTCATACCTTCCAACAACATCTGCAGTCAGCAATATCCAATCTTTTTACATTTCGCAGCCAGGGCAACGGCAACGGCAATAATACGGCTGCTGTGCCACCATGGCTAACGGAATGTGGCGAGGCTTCATTAAACAATCAATCCTCATATGTTTTGGTGGTGTTGGAAAAAGGTCAGTCAGTGACTGCAATCCAATACTGGCTTCTTGGCTCGAGACCAATTCTCAAGAGGGTTTCCATATTGCGTCTGTGCGTTGAGTACGATGATTAAAGCCTGGTCACATTCTGAATATGTCTGTTCCGATGCTATGCCAACTGAGATCCTGATAACTGATTTTCAACTAACGGCTCCCCATCTCAGAGTACCACCTTACAGCAATCAGGACGGGATAGGATGGATCTTATTCCGAGTCCCGACCTAACAAACAACCCAGAATTGTACTGTATGGAATACAAAGCAACGAAGACGGAGTGGTTGTGAATCTGGAACCTTCCTAAAGCAAATGGTATTCAGCATCACCGAAGCAGACGAAGAGCAAAGGAGACACTCGGACGTTGCCGGTTGTACCGTGGAGTTATTTCCACGATACATCCATTCTGGAGTTTTTCTTTTTCCAACAATGATGCCTTCCATTTCAGTAGGTGAAGATACGCAGGCACATATGTAGTTTGCTCTCTCAATGTCACGGTCTGGTGTCACCTCTCAACACCACTCTCCCACTTCACGACGCTACCTCATATTGGACCCTTAAATTCGCCACTTTTCACCCAGGGTCCATGCCTCAACTTGACACCTTCAAAATATCCCCGCAAAGAAGATGTCTACAAGTAGTGCTTCTTCGTTCAATGGTACATCGTGAAGATCTTCCTGCAAGGTACTTCACACCTCCCTCCACACTCGTCGATCCTTCGTACCTTCTCCAGACGTCGGTCGGCCTTTGAGCCTCTTTAGAACCGCCGAGTACTACACACACAGTCTCCGGAGTCCGGACCAATGGCCCCCTTCCATGAGCTAGAACCAACAAACAATATTACAACCTTCTTCGAGACGTCTTCTATCACATGCATCCCCAGATTGAGATCTAGATCCTCCGCAGCTCCGAGACCCGAGACCCAAGGAACCAACGGCATGAGAGGGTCGTCTTCGGTCCCCAAGACGAAGAACCAACGACATGAAAATAAAAGGAAACGTTACCTCCCTCCCCCCACGAGGCTCCACGAGAGGCTCCTCGAGATAGACAGCCACATGCAGCACACAAGCGCAGCATTCACGGGCGGAGCCGCGTTCCCGCTCCCGTTGATCCGTCCTGCTTGGTTCCCGTTCTCTAGCTGCAGTTCTTGAGCGACAGATATCTAGATGCCCCCATGTTCCTGACATGATGTCTTGCAGATGAACGGTATTCCGGCCCGTTCGTTCGGTCGTCTTTCACCCTCTCCCATAATCCATTCCTCTCCTGGCATGCCTCCAGATCAGAGCCGCAGAGCCGACTCGGCCACATTCAAGAAGGCTACGATGATCATCTCTCTTCTTGCCAGCCCTCCTTAGATCGAACGAATATACAAAAACAGCTTTGCCCGCCTCTCTCTCCTCTTCTTCGAACATCTTCCCCGTATATGTCATGCCCTCACTGTCTTTCTACTTGTTGCTTGTAAAAAAACAAAATTAAAAAAAAAAAAAACCAATTTTCTCCAGCTCCAGCTGTTTTAGGTAGAGATACCCATGCGGGCCATGTCCCCGAACGGTCCAGACAGAGCCTCTCGTCTCTCGTCTCTAGAGACCTCCACTCCAGTTCAGGCCCTGTACACTAAGTTTATTGCACAAACAAGCCATGAGTGTCCTTCCTACCCTACCTACCTTACCCTGCCTTGCCCTACCTTGCCCTGCCCTGTCCTGCCCTGTCCTGCCCTGTCCTGCCCTGTCCTTCTCATAGGTACTCAAACCTGCTCTCTGCTACACACACGCAACACAGGATCGGTGCCTCACCCCACTCCTTCCTTCTCCTTCTCTATCAGCGTAAAGACTAGCTCAACTAGTGTACCCTTTGCTCTCTACACTACCCTCTTAGGCTATTGCCCCATACTACAACATGCTTTGCTGTTAATTAGTGTCTGTATACAAGCTTTTTTATTTCATAGGAACTTTAGTCTCTCTCTTCCTGTAGGTACACTTCCAGAAAGGGAGCCAACGAAGGCAGGCATTGTATTGTAGACTTGCTAAGAACCTGGAAGTGGAGGTAAAAGGGGTAACGATGTCCATCTGTACTGTTGTACTGGCCCTTTGAGTGTATTTGTAGCAACCCTTTCAACAACGAAAGCCACGCTTGACTGTGCACTTGTCCTGCGCCTTTTCCATAGATGATGAAAGTGTGAACATGATGAAAAAATACGTGGTTTTCCCCCAAGCAGAAGTGGTATCGATAGAGATGAACGACAAGACAATAGCAGTAGTAACGACGCAGTGGTATAGATGAGACCCAGGAAGTACCTCTGCAAGATACCAGATAAAACGCTCTCTTTCTCGCTCGCCTACATTCGATTTCAACCTTGCGCCTGAATCTATAACTGACCGAACCTCAAGTGAAACTAAACTCCGAATATGCGTTCCAATAATTCCCTTTTATAAGAACGCCCGCTACGTGCTCAGAAGAACTCCGAAGATATCAGCAACAAACTCCATGCACCCATATACCCATATCCATTACCTTAACTCCCCATAACTATAACTAACCATTACCGCCGCACACAAGGAAATCCCCAAAGAAAGGGACCGACGAGAGTTTCCACGACTTCCCGCTTTGGTGCCCCACTTCGTTGGTTGAATTTCTTCACTTTGACTTTGACATCCACAATCACTATTGAGACCCAGTCCTCGTCTCATCCTCATGAATCCTAAACTCAAACCCCGGCCACTTCCCCGTCGCGGTTTCTGCCCACGCCACCCATGACGGTCCTATCTCCGCCGCCGAAGTCGTAGTTGTTGTTCCCGCCTTCATCTCCGTCGTCGCCTGCATCTCCGTTTCTTTCCCCGTTGCCATAGCCGTAGGCATGACGGTAGCTGTGGTTGCGGCTGCATCCATAGCCACAGTTGTGGTGGTTGAAGCCGTCCACGACCTTGGCACGTAAGTCTCACCTAGCTCCTGGCTCCCCGCCTCAGTCGGCACCTGGCTCTGAGGTTGGCTCTGAGGTTGTGGCAGTGGCAGTGACTGTGGCTCTTTTGGCTGTAGCTGTCTCAGCCGGATCAGATCTTGGATATCCAAAACCAGATTCTGGCTCTTAGTGAGCGCCCGCGGGTATGGATACTGCTGTTGATAACCCTGTTGCTGTTGCTGCTGGCTACCGCCCTGGCTTCCGCTCCGACTCCCACTCCCGGAGGGAATCAACGGACTAGGTAGTTTCGTGGTCTCCGGCGACAGAACAGAAGAGATATTCTTGCTAGGATACTCGCTTGGTGCTTCTGACTCATCGGATTGATTACCGTCACCATCGTCGTCGTCGTCGTAGACATTTTCTTGGGTTCCTTCATCAAAGTCAATGTCCAAGTCTTCCTGGCTATCATGGAACAGACTCTGGCTGTGTTGACTGAAGGGACCCAGGTTTTCGTCATCCGTCTCGATGCCCGCTCGCGGAATATCCTGAGACTTCAACGGTCTTGCCTGGCCGTGGCCCTGACCCTGACCTTCGCCATCCGTCTTTGCCCCGTCTAGTTCGTCATCTTGATCGAGGTCGTCTACATCGATGTCGGAGGAATCGCTTTCAGAGAAACTGGAGCTGGATTCGGGAATGGCACGCGGTATTTGCACGGACTTGGAGCGTCTTGGGGTGGCCCCATCGTCGATCGGACAGTCCGTCATCTCGTCGTCCTCATCGCTGTCGTCATCGCTCCCGCCGGATAGCCCTGTCATCTCTTGATCGCTGTCCTGGGCATGGTCGTCCGTGGGAAGCGAAGGCCCGCGGCTGCTACCGCGATGATAGCCGATCTCAGACGAAGGGTGTTCACTGTGCGGCGTGGCGTACCAGCCAGGTGTAGACTTCCTATCGTTCCGGCTGGGTGGCGCAAGAGAAGGCGAGCGGCTCATGTAACGATCATGATGGGGCGTGGTTTGGCGGGGGTAGTCAGGATTTGCCGGACCCTTCCTGCGTGGTCTCTTAATCGGCGCAGTTGGTGTTGGAAATGCTTTGGTGGGTGGAGTTCGGTAGTATTGTTCTGCCGGAACAAAAGGGCTTTTGCGCTCAGGCACAAGGGGAGAGGGCCGACGATCAGAAGGTCGTTCGTATGGTTTCATCACATGGCGGGCCTTTCGCTCTTTTTGCAATACTGCCCGTGGCGACTCTGCTCGCGTTCCGTTGGATGGCTTCATGGATGATGAAGCCGTGTGGAACGAACCGGTATCAGAACGTTCGAACGACAACTGCACATTGCTATTCCCTAGGTTCGCAGCGTCTGCAATGGGCAACTCGTCAAGAACGTCGCTCCTAGTCCAACACTCTTCAAAAGCATCTGCCTCCGGGGTGTGATCGCTACTTGTCTCCTCAGGATCATGGTCTTCGGGGTATACCCGACTGAGCTCACGTATCCTTTGCCATGTCCAACCCGGCGTGAGGGCACGAACACCCATGATATATTCTTGGATGTACGCCTCTGGCTGTGTGATGTACAGACGATGCGTCCCAATGGTTTTCGGGGCCTTCATGACGACGCTAGACATCAGGAAGGTGAAGCCCCAAAGAGCTGGCGTTGCCATTTCGGCCGGAGCGAGGAATCGGAGGCGGTTATCTCGGTGGATTTTGCGCAAAGGCACCCAATCCTGGCGCAACCCAAGGAACTCATTCAGTGGTGACTCAGGCGCAGCTTTGCTGTGGAGGATTAGATGGGAAGAAGGTTGGAGGACATTGGCGAAAGCTTTGTGGATTGCCAGCTGAACATCACGGGCGTCCGGCCCCCTCACTTGGACTGTCTTGATGAAGCCGCGGCTCCTGAGTCTTTGGTCGATCATCCGCCCATTCGCAAAGGCTTTGGGGAGCAGCCAGCCGGAATCGGGATCCTGTCCTGGCCATTCCGAGAACCCTGGGTCATGAGGATCCGGCGTGGCTCTGCTCAATGTGTTAGGCAGTTGTGTCCAGTCTTCGTCGGGGCCCATTGACTGTCGCCGGTCGAAGATTTTGCGGGCATCCACCCAGATACCCTTGAGAGGAAACGGCAGAAACACAACCTCCAGGTCCCAAGGTTTGTTGTACGTTGGAAGAGATGTCGCCTGAAGCTCGCTGATTTGTGCCTGTAGGGCCTGGAACTGACTAAGTGTAACCTTCTGTGAAGAACGAACTGTGCTATTAGATACCGCCGAAACCACACTTGCGCCGGCGACACTGGCATTGTCATTCAGAATCTTCTCTACCTCGTCCACACGGTACTCAAGCTCCGTGATTCGGAGATCTGTGTGTTCGTGTTTGTCATAGCACTCGTCGTGACCGATGACTGAGAAGGAAGTGTTCTCAAGCCTGTCTATCCTTTGCTCCTGGAGGTTGACAACATCCGATAACTGTTTCACATCATCCTTGACAGCGAGGAAAGATTGGTTATGTGCTGATCCAGGTCTGGGTGTCATGTTTAGCCTATACTCTGGTGGCGCCATCAAGTCCCTAGGGCCGCATACATCCTGGGCGTTAGCTTGCGCGGGTTCCTCAACACCCTCTGCCCCCTTGTCCGGAATAGAGGTTTCATTCCTTGGTGCAGATGGGCGTGTTAGTGTATTCAGTCCCTTTCCGAAAAATGGCGCCATGTATCTCATCTGGCTAGAAGCTGTAGTTGAGGGAGCCTGGGACTGCATGAAGAAATAACCTGGGCTCAACGGCTGTGTATCCCCGTAAACATCAGTCTTCTGGGTTTGATTCCCGTTATCCCAGCCGGTGACAGGAGCAATATCCGGAATGGTGGCCTGCTTCTCCATAGACTGGTGTGGCTGTTCCTGAATTTGCCGGGGTTCGATCTGTAGGGGTTGGGAGGCCACTACACGCTGGTTGAAACTGGAAGCGTGAAAATTCATCAGGCCGAAATCTCTAGACCCAAGATGGGAAGACACGTTGGGCGCAGTAAAAGACCGGTGTATTTCCTCCATCGGACTCGGTAGCTGCCATGCACTTTGGCTGCTCATCCCCGAGTTCGGCTTCTCCTGACCGTTAGTGGGAGCAAGACCAGCGAATGCGAGGGAAGGAGTAGGCGGGAGCTGTGAAGGAGCCGGAAAATCGTCATGGAAGCAGGCATGATGGGAACACTGGCAGAGCTCGGCAGAATCAAGCGCAGCGTTCAGTTTGCTCCAGAAGCGGCGGCAACCGCAGCGCGGCAGGGAAGGATCCGTGTAGTTGCATGGTCCCCTCGGCAGCACGGGGAAGGCCGAGTTCCACATGGCTTGTCCATCATCGTAGAAGCTGGGGAGAGGCCCAGGGGCGTCGAAAGGATTTGCGGCCATTGGGATTCTGGGTCACCATCTCCTGGGGATAATTGTGTGGTATTTGAAGGAGGCGCGTTGCTTCCAGACTGGATGTGATCGAGCTCGGACGGTATTTGGGTCGGTCGGTTTCAGTCGGAAAGGAAAAGAGGACGATGGATTGGGAAATGTCGAGTCGCGAAGGGGTAGGCTTGAGCAATCGAGGTCGGCGCGTCGTGATGATGGTGGAACGGAGCTCCCTTCTTTCCTACTTTGATGCGACCCAACGCCAGACCAAGCCGGATCGCAACAAGAGTTTGTTTGGGTATCTAGTTCATGTTACTGTCTCCAGTTAGTACAGGTAAAGCTGACCACGGATTGATCAAAGAAAACAGTTGCGACAATGCAATTGTTGACATCGAAGCTGTTGAGTGGTGGCCGCCTAGGCAGAAGCGCGGGGAAAGAAGACGGGACGAGAGATGCGAACATCAACATCAGACTCGGGCCCGGGGGGAAACGAACAATTTATATTTTCTGAAACTGTTGAACTAGGCAGAGATGCGCGTCGACGAGGGGCTTGCGAACACCGGTACGACGACAAGGCTGGACAGAGAATGGGCGGGCGCGAGGCAGACGGAGCGCAATGGGTGAAGACGATGTCGAGGATATCGAAGAAGCCGAAGGGAAAAGTGAGGCGCATTGGAAAAGCAACGGGACGCGATGGGAGGTCCCGTTGCAACAAGCAACAGTGGACATGCTGCACAACCCAACGCCAGAACTTTTGAGTTGCTTCTGGGCTGCTGGGGTGACAGGGGTCAAAGATTGGAGTGGATCCCCGTTCACCATAAGGCGGGCGGGGTGTGGATTCGTGATGGCATTCCTAGAGGAATGTCCATGTTTTGGGGGGATCACGATGTTGAGAACGTTGTCGTTGACAAGTGAGTAAAGCGGGAAGAAAGGAGAAAAATAATGCAATCAAAATGTTAATGGATCCCCATCCTAAGATACCTCAAGGGAAGCTGCCATCTACCGTATATCGCAGCAACCTGATGAGGAAACCGCAAGTGTCAAAGCGCTGGATGTTACTGCACAGCCAGAAGTAAACAAATGACAGTACTGTACTTCAGCGGGGGAACTAAGCCTTGACTTGCTCACACATGATGATGGAACCTGGGATAGGACATAGATAATCTATTATCATTGGATACGCACTCAGTTTGGATATTACTATGCCTCGAACTTGAACCTTGAACAACTTAAGAAGAGAACAGACGTGAAGACATCAACAGAAGCAAGAAGCACCGATTCATTGCATTCCCAAACTCAATTACTTTCGAACTCAAATTCTGATTGGTTCGATACCACTTAAACTCCCTGCATCAACTAACGTCTCTAGCGTCCAACTTGCATTCCTTCTTCTTTCACTCCTAGCAGAACTTACACATCTCCCGTTGAATGAGCTGGGCAATACCTTGATTTCAACAGGAAGATATACTAAAGACCTGGTTACGAGCTCACCGCATTCTGTTGACTAGGTATGTGACACTGCCAGTCTAAGCAGAAAGCCAGGAAAATGATGATTCTAAAAGTCCAAACCCCGTTTCAAGTCCGGAAGGAGCTCTGGCCTCCAGTTCATCTACCCATCCATCCCTGGCAACACTCCCGCCTCACCTCGTGATCTTAGGTTCTGGATTCACCATTGACCCCCCTGGCGATAAGTAACGTGCCAGACCATAGCACAGCCTCAGATGGACCATCTTCTCGCCTTGCTCTTTGGTGATTTAATTGTAGATCCAACAAGTCCAGGGCAGGAGTTGGTTTTCTTGGTTTCATGAGGTTTGGAACCTAGAAAGATGTGCTGAGTTGGGGTGACATCAACGCTGCGTGAATACCTCCCTACGACGGCCTCGTAAACAATCACAACCTAACACCAGAGAAGAGGCTTCACACAAGACCATGTTTCATTCGTAATCGGTGGTGGTTGTTCAGATGGGCTTTATTCTCCCCGGGAATTGCCCAAGAAAGACTATAACGACGAAGAACTAAAGCCAGATACCCGCGATATATGATATAATGTAATGTGATGATGTGATGTGATGATATGATACCAACATGCAAAATGCAATATGCCTGCCTCTTCCCCTCCCCTCCCCAGGCTGCCCGTCGCCTCATCTTCTCCCCGTAGACCCCGTAGGCTCCATAGGCCGTAAACCTCAACCAAAAAACTCCCCGCTGACCCATATTACTTTCTATTATACAATACCCATGATATCCAAAAGACTATTCACCTTTATCTACCCTTCCCAACCATGCACATCAATTACCACACCCCAACACCCCCATATCGTCAACCAGTTCAAAGTTCAAACCTCCCCCCAACTCCCCATCCCCCCTCCCGCTCCCGCAATCACACTCCCGCCCTTAACACTCCCCCCAGGCCCCTTGGGAAAATCCCAATAATGCCTACTCCCATGACTCACCCTCCCGGTAGCCGTCGACGCCCCGCTATTCCTCCTCTTCACACTCCCCCGCCCCGTCGTCCTATTCGCACTCCTCTGCGTGCTCTGACTAGCACAGCTCCCCGCCCTCTGCCTCATCACCGACACCACGGCCGCCGCCGCAGCTGCTGCCGCGTTGGTGGGGGAAGCGATGCTGCTGGGGCCGGAGGGGGTGCTGACTTTGAAGGTACGCGTGGCAGGAGGGCGACGGTGCGACATAAGAGGGTGGTGTTGTCTCACGCGAGCGGCTTTGGCTGCTAGGTCGGCGGTGGAAGCGGTGGCGAAGATGGAGGAGGAAGAGGGGGTGAGGGATGGTCCGGAGAAGGAGGTGGGCGAGGGGGGCCGGGAGGAAGGAGAGAAGCGAGAGCGGAGGTAGCGGAATATGAGACCGATGTCGAGCTCTTGTTCCCATTCGTCTTGGGTGAAGGTTGGTTGTTGTTGGGGGAGAGAAGGGGTGGTGGTCGTGGGTGGCGCTGCCCCTGTTGTGGAGGTCACGTCGGATGGGGCCGGCCCGGTGGACGTGGTAAGTTTGGAAGATGTAACTTCTGAGGGAGCGGGAGTGGCAGCGGAGGCCTGTCCTTGTTCGGAGACGACAGGGGCCGTGGCGGGCTGGCTGATGGTCGGTTTGAACTGGGGCATGTTGGATACCACGTCGCTGCCTGTGCGGAAACCATCCTTGGATGAAGAATCGTTGTTGGTGACGGCTGAGGTCTCGGGGATTACGGGTAGGCCGGCGTATGGGAGGGGCATTTGCTGGACCCGGGTGTAGGTGGAAAACGCGCCGGGGTGGGGAGAGGTTGATAGTTGGTGAATCAGCATCCCGAGTTCTTTCGCTATCCGGTTTAGCATGCGCAACTGCCATGTCGAATCCTCGGACGTCTGTACCTGTGAGTCGACGTTCATAGTCGTGGATGCCGTAGGCGTAGTGGAGAGCTCTTCCTCGTCAGGTAGAGCTTCGCCAAGGAGGATGGCGAGTAGCCTATCGTCGACTCCTATCAGGTTGCAGATAGCCTCTCTTGTCCGCCCTATTATCCCCTCGCTTGGCTCCTTGTTGATCGCCTCTTTGAGCGTTTCTGTGCTGGCGGACTGAGCCTTGTATTCGTCATCGTGATCATGCCAATCCTCGCTTGCGAGGCTTGCCGCATCGTCTTGCTCGAGCTGATCCAACACACTCGCGGCCTTATCGCCCACGCTCCTGGTGGAGTTTACGGTGCGTAGCGAAGTCTGCGATTGCCTCCTCCTTGTCTCCTTCCTGATTCTCTCGAGCAGCAGCTTGCTCTGCTCTAGCCGCCATGCCTCTATCCTCCGGTTGCGCTCGTTGTCTTCCACCTCTTGGCCACCATATTCCATGTGAATCTGTTCGAGCGCTTCGTTGCGACGCTGAATACGGTTGGGGTTGAGTCGCTCGAACTGGTATAGTCGCTCTTGGATGTCGCTGCTCATACCCGGAGGCTTGAACTGAAACGAGCCCATGCCGTCATGGCTGGGGAAAACGGGCATCGCATGCGCATTTTGCGGCGACTGCCCGAGAGGCGTTCGGAAGTCTGGAAGGTGGCTGTCGAGACTGTCGAACTCGGGATCCTCCTCTTCCTCCTCCTCTTCCTCCGCAATGCTCTCCTCGAGGAAATCCGAGGGCACTACCGAGTTGTCGTTTTGCGAGTTGAAGTCGGAACGGGCTGCGGTGTCGAAGCTACCGAGATCGCTAACTCGCGACCGGCCGGGTGTCACCTGCTGGTCATCGTGGATAGAGTCGCTGAGGTAGGAAGCTGTCGTGCCGGCGTCGGTGCCGGGCGTGAAGAGAACCCATGTTTGCGACTCGCCCAGACCTGTCGGTTGGGGCGAGAAGACGGCTGAAGAGCCATCGCTCGAGAGAACGCGATTTCGTTGTTGCTGGAGCTGACGGGCCGGTTGGTGGAAGGCCATGATAGGCGGTTTCGCGCTAAGTAACCCCTATCCTTATCGTCCGTCGTCCCAGGGGAAAGGGAAAAAGTTGACTTTCTTGGTGTTGTTTGCTTGGCGCAGGAATTAGGGGACTCGAGGGACGGTATGGCGTATGGGTATGAGTCTAGGTAGGTTATAGATGAAAGACGGGAGACGAACAAAGAGAGATAAGATGGATGGGTAGCTGACTGGAGGAAGAACGGGAGAAGATATGGATGGGCGTAAGGAGGAACAGGAAGAAAGAAGAAGCGCCAGGTCGGATTTGCTTTTTGATATTTGCAGCTGAGGCAAGCCTGGAGGTCCTAGAACTAGGTAGGGGTTTAGGTTTAAGTGGAATGGTTCGGTTTGTCTGGGACGGCGCTTCCCAATCCCAAGAAGGGCTCCGCAACTCGCTACTCGCTCGCTATATGTAAAAGGTATCGCCGGGGAGTTGGGAGGTTGTTTTGTCGTGATTCGCTGCCCGTTTCGCCAGCTGCGTGGTTGATAGCGGCAGAAAACGACAACCTCAGATTGATAGGTAGCATCCACGGATGGATCGCCCCTAGAGCCCCGTAGCCTGTAGCAGCGGTATCTCCTAGCGTTGTATCAACCATGGACAGATGTACGTGCTAATGCTGCTTGCTGCTGCTGATGCTGATGCTTGCTGCTGCACGGTATCACCGGTATGTAGGTACCTCTGTCGCAAATCAACAAACGAACCAACGAAGGGAAATGCACGCCCGCTTTGCGCTTCTTCTTCTCGTTGGAGGCGGTGAAACGGGGGGTTCCGCTGGTGCAAGAGGAACTCGTCCTGAACAGAGCAATTGGATGATGGGTCCAGAATTGTAGGGCGAAAAAAGGGCGTGGCCGTGGGGTTCAAGTCCCGTCCAACCATTAACAGTGTCTTGACCCCCTTGTCGTCGTTGTCAGGCAAGTGTCACTTTTCGAGGTCGGTCCGTTACCCAACTTTCCACTTTCTCGGAATTCGTGCAGTAGCCTGAATGTTTGTTTCCTTTTCAGCTTGGCTGCTTCGTTGTTGACGTTGCCTTTTGTGAGTGTTCTGCTGCTTCCAGTTGACGGCTTCTGTCGTACGGTACTGCCGTCGATAGCACCGTGTACGAAGCCGTGGTGGTGGAATGGAATCTCGCAGGTTTCTGATATTGGATCCTCTGTGCCTCTGCTGTTCTCCTCCAAACACCTGTCTGTTGTACGCCAGTTGTGCAGATTCGAGATATGTTGGATATTGGCTGACTTGCGTCCACCTGCGCCCCCTTTTCTCGTGTGACCCCCTGTTTTTCTTCTCGACTTCCTCTTCTTGTCTGGAAACTGGTCCAACTTCCCTTATCCGCGGCAACAATGGAAATTCAACCCGAAGCCTTGGTTTTCGTCAAAGAGAAAGGTGCAACCGAAGCACGTCAGGGCAAAAAAGCTAACGGCGGGTACTGACGAAATCAACAGAAGGTGGGAGAGCTCCTTGACCTGCTTGACTTCCAAGAGAGAAGCTCTTCCTTGGGAGAAAGCGGAGAAACCTGGAGGAGGTCGATCAAGTCATGTCCGCGACAGATTCGTGTACACTACGGCATCGACACAAAGCACGGGATGTCATCACTCTGTGGGATTGCCTCCAAGCCAAAGGGTCACACGGTATGGTTGATCATGGACGCTTGTCCCTACGTGGTGGTTGCACTGAGACGACTAGTTAGGACCTTGGTAGGCTCGTAGGTACAGGGCATTCTCGTTGGGGTTGGCTTCTTCGATTGGTACAGTCCATGAGGTCCCCTTGTCCCCCCTTGTCCCTCTGTCTCTTCTCATTGTTTCAACCGCTGCAGTGCAGCAGCAGTTCAGCTTGTTTGCTTGAGTTTCCCCTCTGTTTCCCCCCATCTTCCTCCTGTCTAGGTCGCCCTGGGCCTGAGCCCCACCGGCTTTGTGACCTCATCATGCCATACCATTGTGAAATTCGTCCCATTCTTCGAACTCGCTCTCCCGTTTTACCGTTCCCGCTGCCTGCGAGTCAGAGTCAGAACCCCCCCTTTCGAGCTCGCTGTTATCGGCGAGTCTCTTCACTTGACTAGATCATGATTGGCAAAGGAGTCCTCCTGTCTGTCTGGATAGATAGCTGCCCAACAAACGGATAGACGGGCTTGCTCAAGGTGTGGACAGTTTTGAGTCAAGATCCCTTAACATGGATTTTGGCATTTCGGAAAGCTCTCAGCTTACAGCCAAAAAGCCTTCTATGTACGGGTCCCATGCTACGGTAGGATGTCTGGAGTGTATTTTGGGTTATCGGCTTGCATGACCTACCTTACCGATGACGGGAGAGAGGAAGTCAGTCTGCGATAAGTTGAATGGCGATAAGCCCCACTACTACACCCTTAAATGGGAACGGGACAAACCACCGAAGCACGGCCGGGGACAGAACCGGGGAGACGGGCAAGACGGGATGCGGTCCTCAACAGCCGAAAGCATTGGCTGAGCTTGGGTTTCACTTTGAGGGGTCTTGATGAGGACACCCGTAGATCACTGATCCTGATGTTGTTGAATGCTCCTTTCTCTGATCCTGGTTGCTGGTATCTTGGCTCTGTTGTTGAGTTGTAGCGAGTTGTTGGTATAATGATGCACGGCATGTTTTGCTTTTTTCGAACAAGGTCATGTCAGGCATCTCCCCAGATTTGATGACTTCTAGACCCATTCATGATCAACACTGTAGTCATGACTTCACTCAACATTTGCATGATGTGCAGTCCGGGGAACCGCCGAGCCTGTTGATGACCTGTGAGTTATCTGATCTATTTCCCATCATGAGCGGAGATATGAAGCATAGAGTCCAGAGACGATAACCTTGATGGGCTTATCAGCAACTTATCTTTCTCAGACCCAGGAAACTGGACATGACCAACACCTGTTTACTATGATGTCACTGACATGATTCGCCTAGAATGCGCAATGTCGTTTAGGTCTAGAATTCGATGTGTATGGAATCGCTACGGATTGCTAGCATAAGCCTGTGCCCCTATGGAATAGCGCCATGAGAGCCGATGCTTCCGAACCAACTGCCCATCGTGTTCCAGGGGCCGGGTCGCTGATTTGAAATCAATGCCTGCAATCGCCCCTTGGTCTCCCAAACGAGCCAATCCCATAGCAGTCCCATCAACACCACGAATATCCGTCACTAGTCACCGAGAAGAGTACTGGGAAAAGGCGTAGGAAGGGAACGCGGTATTAGGTATCATCGAAAACCCATCTGGATGAATGGTGGATTGACTGTGCCAACAAGACCATGATGCTACTAACATGCCCTCATTTCAGCCCTAAAAAAAGACCGTTGACGCCACCCTAAACCCAGAAACAACTCGTAGTCTCAGCGACCAACGTTTAAGCCTCGGTGGCGAAAGCGTCGGGGAAACGCTTCATGTTGCGCTCCAGAGAGCCACGGTTGCTGAGGAACTGGACGTAGGCACCATCGATGAGGAGCTTGCCAGAAGCCTTCTTCTCGAGGTACTCGTCGCGGCGAAGAGGAGTGAAACCCCAGTTCTTGGAGATGATGATCTTTTGGCGACCGGGGAACTTGTACTGGGAGCGGCGGAGGGCCTCAAGAGCGAAACCCTTGTCTGTAGAGTGGGTTAGTATGACAGTAGCGGCATGTAGAGGGACAAGAGTAGAACGTACTGGAGTCACGAGTACGGACAGACATGATGATCTGGCCGATGTTGACACGGGCGACAGTGCCGTTGGGCTTACCCCAGGCACCACGCATACCAGTCTGAAGTCTATCGGCACCAGCGCAAGACAACATCTTGTTGATACGGACGACGTGGTAAGGGTGGACGCGGACGCGGAGGTGGAAACCCTCCTTACCGGCGGTCTTGACGAGGTACTTGTTGGCGCAAATACGGGCGGCCTCGAGGGCCTCAGAGCTCAGCTGCTCAAGCTCGTTGGAGACCATGTGGATGCAGAGAGGGAAGTCATCGACGGTAGCGCGCTTGCGGCCAAGATCGAAGATGCGAATCTTGGGGTCGGGGACACCACGGTTGAAGCGCGACTTAGGGTACGGCTAGAAAGAGGGAGGGTGGTTAGCAAACTGTTTGTGTTGTGGTGATGTGAGGTGGTCGACGACATGTCGGTCGGTGATGATCTTGATTGACGACCAAGTCCGACCGACCGACCGACAGTGTGAATCCCTCCATAGCCATCGAGAGCATCCGAGTTGTCGCATCGCCATCACCCTTAATCCCTCCTCTTCCCTTTCCATCAATCATTTCCTCCTCTTGCCATGTCCGTCATCATCGTTGCCCATGTGCATCCACCTTCAAGTGCCTCCATGCCCAAGTCCTTCTCTTCCTCCCATCCGCAACCATCACCATTGATGGCTTCCCGCCCCACAAAATGCGAAAAATCGGTGTCTCGATGGCTGTTTTGGCGTCGCAAAAATTCGGGCATGAATGCTGCTCACCTTGTTCTTGCAGTAGCGGTAGCATCTCGCAGGACGGCGGGCCATTTTGACTGATTTCTGACGATGTCACGTACGAGGTCGTAGGTGGTTGTTCGTGGGTTGAGAGGGCGACGACGACAAGTGAAATCCTCTAACTTTAAGATCAAGGGGAGGCGATTTTGGCGGGCGATTACCAATCCAGCGCCGGAGGGAGTGGGAGGCAGGCCGACCGCCCGGTCAGGTGCGCGCCAGGCCAGAAAATGTGGGGCGTTAGGGCTTTGTGCCAGTTGCCCACCTGCCGGCCCGTGATTGGCTGACAGGTGAAGTGTGCACTGGCCTCCACTGCCGCAACGGGAGGGGACCTGAAATATTCGCGATGGTCTTTTTTCTGCTGAATCCTTCTTGAAGCCAGCGAACGACGACTTGAGACCTCACCACCAGCGAGACCTTGCCCATTTCCACGGTTCAGTTCACCGACAAAATCATTCGCAATGGCCCCCAAGAAGTCCAAGTCTGACGCCCAGAGCATTGGTGCCAAGGTACGTTTCGAACAATTCGATCGCTGTGTGCGAAATCTTCAAACTCGAAAAACACCAGAATGCTGACGACGATACCCTCTTGAACAGCTCGCCCTTGTCATCAAGTCCGGCAAGGTCGTCCTCGGCTACCGCAGCACCCTCAAGGCCCTCCGCTCCGGCAAGGCCAAGCTCATCCTCATCTCTGCCAACACCCCTCCCCTCCGCAAGTCTGAGCTTGAGTATTACTCCATGATGTCCAAGACTGCCGTCCACCACTACACTGGCACCAACGTAAGTTTGGCCCGATATCTCCTTGCAGCTGCATGGCAAAGATCGCGAGATCTTTGTCTGCTTTTCTCTCTGTTCCCGGCCTGAAGATGCCCTCTGCGGCGTCTTCGGGTCCACCCAGAGAAGAAGTCTGTCTTCAGGCTTTGGAGGGTACCTGTTCCGTGGCTTACACATAACCTCCCACTACAGATTGAGCTCGGTACCGCCTGCGGTAAGCTCTTCCGCTGCTCCACCATGGCCATCCTTGATGCCGGTGACTCCGACATCCTCGCCGACCAGCAGTAAATGCTGCGTCGAGTATTATCTTCTCGTTCGGCATAGGATTACGGCGTTCAGGCTTTGAAAATCATGGAAAAATGGCATGACGGCTTGATGAACCGGATCTGCGGCGGTGTCTACCGCTGTGCCTGAATGGGCAGAGGTCTCGCCCCAGGGCAACTCTCAATAGGCTAGTCCTTAAAATAGAAGACGAGTCTATCAAGATACCCCAGTGTTGTCGAACGTTGTCCGATCTCTTCTCCCAACGTGATATATTCGAATGTGCGGTTTCCGACAAAGCGACTTTGGCATTCAGCATATCGCGAACGACATTCGTGGCAGAGAAAGGAACATGGCGAATTGGTGCCTCTCATCTTACGATTTCGTGTGTGATATGTTTCCGCCCCCCCAACTGACTATGTAGTCCCTGAAGTTCACCCGGGTTTGACTCCTTCTCCATGGTCACTCCCGGTTTTTCTTTTTTCAATTCAGGAAGATTAAAAGTCCTATTACTCACCACGGGTTCCGTTGGCTTTTGCTGTGGAAGGTCGAGGTCCATCATTTAGGTCTACATCTCTTCTCGCCCATGTCTGTCGCCTTGCCGATCGATTTATTCCACCCACGATGATTTCCCCGACAAACACGATTATGTCGAAACCGAGATAGCAAAATATAATCACCATAGTTAGCTCGAGCAGTTCGACCTTCCTGCACCCAGTTCTCTCTACACAGAACTTTCTGTTCCGAGCCGGCCCTCAGCCTGGGAGCTTCTCCTCTAGATGCGGGTCTAGCGGCGGCAGCAGAGCGTATGCAAGTTGCGATAGACGTACGACGGCCATACCAGGTTGACTTGGTCTGCATGTAGATGAGAATCGCAGGAGTGAATCTCACGTCGGATGTATACGTTATATGATCAACTGAGCTCATGTCACGTATATGGTGTGCCAGCAACGCCTCCGGATGTCGGCAGCACCGTAGTCAAAGAAGTCAAAAGGTGTTGATAAACTATGCTCCCATTGTCAACGGGCTGTAGTCATTCTGCGAATTTGTTGTTGCTTCTGGTTCCGCGAGCGTGAACTCGGAGCTAACTACCTTGACGGTTGCATTGACAGCGAAATTAACATCCACAAAGCATGTCCACCGCTGGTCCTCCCGTCTGGGGAAGATCCGGAGCCGTCAACCCTAAAACGTTCAAAACCAAAAGGGGCGATTCTGTCCACTGGAGACGGGAAGCTTTCATTCGAGCCTTGAAACACTGAAGCGAGCTAACTAAACATATTAACCACCATGAGCGATCATCGTCATGGCAGATCAAAGGATGTTCTAGCAACGAGCCGAGCCGGAGATTTTTGGGATAGGGGTTTACCGGTACCTACTCATTTTAGTCGAGTTAGTCAGCCGCCCCTTGCTTGCGGATGGCCCGCTATCTTCCTTGTATGCCGCACCCCTGCTATCTTTGTTAGTACGGGACCACGACAGTTACGGTAGACACGGAAACGTCCGAAATGTCAACGGCAACTTTATGCGTTCTGCCATCGGAAAATGTCAAGAAGGATATCGAAAAGGATCAAGTGTCAAATGTGTCAAATGTCTCGGAAGCTAGACTGCATACAGCCCACTACGTCAACGGCACGGCCCTGAGGATCTCAGCACAGCTAACCTCCTCCCATGAAGACGACAAGTGATGTAAGGAGGGGAGCGTGTTAGACATTCGTTCAGATTGACTCCGACACGGTTTGTATTATTGCGAGCACCGTCATCATCTAGCTCTGAACAAAGCTAGAAGAGTTGTTCAAGAATGAGGGAGACAAACATTTACCATCAGTCGTACCTCAAAGGCTTCCCAGTGCTGTACAAAATATTCAACAGCAATGGATAGACGCCAGGGCTTCTGGAACAAGTCGGTCGCTCTTTTCTCCACTGGAATGGATCGAGCCGATATAACTGGACGGGATTCTTCTTGCAAGCGTAGGAAACATGGGTTTCGAGGGTTTCAAAACATTGTGATGAAGCCATGACCATCTCATTTCGAGTGCATGATGCACCAACGTGACCGGGACGCATTGTTGCCGTGAGTCGACTGAGCCCCGTGGGGATATGCATGAACAATGAGATGTTGTTGCGGTCCAGATATCGCATTCCAATTCTTCGAGGTTCGCAAGGCATCTGACGGCAACATTCAAGACCGAGAGAAATCTTCAAAGGGCTATGTACTCGAGATCTCGTAGACTGCGGGTATCAAAGCGCAATGCGTATACCTACCGAGTACCTATACGACTGCGGTCAGACCAGACGACAAAACTCGAAACCAACACGAGTTGGACTCTGGCCGTTTCTGAACAGGGAAGCAGTGCCTTTCGAGTTGACCCATTGACACGGGCACGGCGTAACAAGAGCAATGGAATCCCGTCAATAGATTGGTTCAGTCAGGAAGAATTTCGGATGATATTTCTTTTTGGGCAGCACATCTATACCCAAAGATAGACGACGTGTGTGTCACACTCAGAAATGCTGCGCTGCTCCCTACCATCTTCAGCTATTTTACGTAGTTTGTAAGACGGCAAAGTCAACACAAAGTCAAGTCAACCAGATCTTACAAGTGTCCGCCTCGGGATCGGGGCTCACTGTGTGGCTTTGCTTGCTATCTATCCATCTACCCATCCATGGGCGTGTTTGGTTTGATCGATGTAGTTGGAGTGGGGCTATATAAATAAACCCTGTAAAGCCAACCGTTGGTGTAATCCGAGCTTCGTCCGTGATTTTTATTGTATATCGAGCTTGGTAGGTATCGAGCTAGTGCAATACCTATGAAAGAGGCTTGTATGTGTATATTACTATATCCACCTTCCTAATGAGGCTATTCCTAAGTTAATTGACAGGGGTTTGTAACTACCTTAAGATTATAGGGTAGTTGAATACCCTTATTAGTGTGTATTGGACTGTAATTATTGCTTTGGGACGACGTAGCGGGGCGGTTGGGCTGGTATTAGTATTGTTGGTACTGTTGGGAGGTTGGCACTTAATACCAAATATTAGAATCCTTTTATCTTTCTCATTTTAATACCCTTTTATTATTATCCGTATTATTACCCCCTGCCAGTCGATATCGAGAATTATTATAGACTATACCTTCTAATACCGAATACGATTTTTTTTGGTGCGTATAATGATAGTTGTTGTATTATAGGTATTATAATTATAGTCCCGCGGTAGTAACGATGCTGTTTATAGATCTATTTACCCGGATAGGGAGTTCGGCGAGCGGGTTGTTTGTAATACCTTCTATCCTAACTGTAATTCTAAAATATTCGATTTGTATTGTATACGATAGGCTCCCTTCCTCTAATTCGTTACTTAAATATTTAATAATACTATTATACGAAGTACAACGAAAATATCCCTTAAATAGAAATTTATAACCTTCTTATATATATATAGGTATAATCGAACTTAGAGGAAGATAGTATATTACTTTAACTATAATACTAAAACTATTAGCCGTAATTTTCGAAAGATCTTGTCGGCTATAGTATTATTATATATTTACGTCGTTAAATTACTAGACTGTAATACTATATATAACCTCGGTAATAGTTAATCGAATTGTTATTTTAAAGATTGCGTCGGTACTATCGATAGGATTCTTATTTATATGCGGGTACCGCTAAATAAAACCTAAATATAGTAGGGTTATAAGAATTATATTATATAGAATATTTTTATTATAATTGGGTTCGACGATTTATTTACGTATATACTTCTGGGCGTAGAAGGGTCGATATATAATATTAGATTTCTACGGTTAGTATTTAAAGTCGGTGCCTTCTCAATATTAGAAGGGAAGTATTACTTCGGTAACGTAAGGTTTTATATAAGGCGGAAAATCCTTATACTATATTTAATAATACGATATTATTTCGTTAAATAGGGTATTAGCCGACGACGAATTTGTATAAAGAAGGAGTTGTATAATTTAAAGTATTTGAAATTGCGTATTAAAATTAAAATTGGTATCGGTATAATAAAGAGGAAGTAGAAGATTGTACGGGACTCGGCGCTTAAATATAATATCGAGACTTAGTGGGATATTATATATATTATAACCGTACTATATAATTAGATTGCGACGACCGACCCTAACGCGCCCGTCCCTAATAATAATGAAGTTGGTAATAGTAACGATAGAGGAGATGGAGATAATAGCGGCGACGAGGCAGGGCCCTAAGGAGGTAGTAATATTAATAATTTTATAAATGAGTAAAACGAGAGAATAGTAGGGTTTAGAGATAGATTTGTAGAAAGAATGTAAGTAGATTACTATATGTGGCGGTTAACGAGGTAAGCCTAGCGGCGGGTTGGGAGGGCTCTTACTACTGCCTTCTAATGGATCCGAGCGTAGCGATAGTAATTATTTATAATAATAACTATATTATTATTTTTTACTAAAAAGTTGATGTAAATATATTATTTTGTTCGCTAGATTAAGCTAAATCGATTAAAACCGATTATATCTATTTTAGAATTGAATTAAAAAAATTATTAATATTATAATATCGACCCTCCGTATAAGGTTAGGGTCTATATTTTACGGTCGCGGGATTATATCGTTGTATTTGCCCTATATTTATAATTTTACTACCCGTTAGAGCCTTGATTTTATTGGATTTATTGGCCGCCCGAGCTTAGAGTTTAACTTAGAGAAATTTCGAACTTTACGATATTTCGTATTTAATATAGTTAAACCCCTATATCTCCTAATAATAATAACCTCGCGTTATAATAATACGATTATAAGCTACGATATAACTTTCTAATTATAATACGTATAAATATAAGGATACGAATAATAGAATCGGATTGACGAGAGTTATTAAATAGTATAGAAAGATTACGATATTTCCTAGCGAAGTAAAACCTAATATTAATTTTAAGAAGTAAGTACCAAACTACCCGACTTACCCGCGTCTTCGAAGTTAAATACGAACCTAAGTAGTTATTTAATTAATAACCCCTTCGTTGCTAGTATATTAATAAATAATATTGTATATAAAAAATTATTACGAAATTTCCTAATAAATTCCTACTTTTCGTCTCCCTTTATATATTTAAGAAGAGATTCAGTTAGGGTAAGTATAGTGGATTAGAAGTTCTTCGATTTAGGGGTATTAAATATATAAGAGGGCGCCGTCGAAATAAATATTGAGGAGGGAGGAGGGGGTATTAATGAGAATTAATTTAATTAATTTATATTATTATTAATAGATTGAATTAATTGTACTAGTAAGTCTATAATTATTAACCTCCTCTTTATAGGCGGCCGGACTACTTCTAATTTTAATTTACTATTATCTTCAAATATTAGATTAAGTTCCTGTAATTACTTCGCCGCTTCCTTTACTGTTGCTATAATAGCGGCCGCCTCTTTAGCGTAGGCCTCTCTCTCCGCTTTAATACCCTTGTTTTTTATATATTGAAGAACTGCCGCTTTAATTATTATAATATATTTACTTATTACTTAATCGATAATAAAAATTATAATATACTCCTCCTATATTTCTAAGGGGGTAATCCTCAATTAGTAAGACGCAAGGGGCTTCCTATTTAAATAAGTATTCTATATATCCCTATATACTTTAAATATACTAATCGACTTATTAAAACTAACCCTTAACTTCTAATAGAACCCTAATTATAAATAATAATTATTATAAACAATTGTATAATAATATTTTATCCGCTTACGACCCTACTCAATACGAAGCTACTTTTCTACTATTTTTACCGTTGCGAAATTAAATATATTCTTTAATTAGCTAGCCCTATTTTTACGGTTAAAATTACCCGATTTAACTAACCCGATTAGAATAATTAAAAAGTAATAGTATTATTCTCTAGACTATTGAGGTCTAAGAGTAGGGCGGCTAGTTATATTAGTATTTAGGGTTTTTAGTATAAAGTTGTTAGGGTTGTAGAATTCCGGCGGGGGGATTAATAATAGCGCTAGTCTTTATATTAACGGCGGCGGTATTAGGGTTGTTAGTTATGGTATTAGAGCCGCTGGAATAGCGGTGGGAGTCCGGCTATAATAATGTAATTATTCGAAGGGAGGGAATTTATCGTTCGAATTAACGGCGGGTATATTTAGTATAATTATTCGATTCTCTTTATTTAACGGTGGGATAATGAAGCGGGCTCTAATAGGGGATATGGCCTGGAAGGAGGTGGTATTGGGAACGGACTAGCGGGTACGGGTACGGGTTGCTTAGGGAGTTGGGGGTGGCCGGGTAGATTGGGTATTTTAGTATGTGCGTTAGTTGGGTTAGGATGGGGGTAAGAAGCCCGGTATGCTATTGGGAGGGGGGGTTACTGGTGGTTGCTAGTATAGAGGCGGCGTTGGCTATACGGCCGTAATGTTGTAGTTTTGGGCATTAGGGTAGTTAGGTAGTATAAATAGGAATCGAATTATATTGGGGTAGATCTCTCGCGGGCTCTGAGGGCTATTATAAATGAATTTATTTATATTAAAGACGTTATCGTCGATATTGTCGATAAGGTTGGCGATTTATAAACAACGAAAGGATATAATAAGTAAGAGAGTAAATAATAGAGAAGAGAGGAGAATATTAACGATAGAGGATTCTAATTAATAATATTATAGAGTTAATACCTATATTTATACCCAACCGACTCGACTCTACTCAATTCGATTAGGTATTCAATTAGGTATTCAATTGATTAGAAATCGTCGATTTATATCGATTCGCTATTATTATTAGTAATAATAGCTTTTATACGTTTAAAAGTATACTTTCTGCAGTTTGTTCGAATTTAACTATTATTATAGTAAATTATTATTTATATCCCCCTTTTTACCCTTTAAACCTTTATACTTAATAATATTAATTACTATATATAGTAATTACGTAAACGTTATATAGGTTTATAGAGCGGCTTCCTAACAACTAGATGGATGTCTCTATTTGTGAATACTTTCAAAATTGAGTTTATTATAGTAGTCACGGTCTCACAACATGAAAAAGGAAGCATGTTATAAAGGATTTCGATGATGAGTTGCACCCCTGCGTATGGCTTCGCTTATTAGCGCTACTAAGTACGTGTAGGCGCTACTATATAATAAAAAATAAAAAGAAAAGAAAGATAAATGGTATAATATCCCTGTTGGTTACTGCAGATTTTAGCGTTGTACCGAGTCCAATCGCACTCTCAAACTATATCGCTGGAACCAAATACGCCCCATCCGTCACTCAGGAGGCGGCTTCTTGCACAACGGAACTGCGAATCCAATGATAGAGAAGAGAGAGGACCGAGGCGAGGGATGGATAGATTGACGTTCCCACGTTCCTTTCGGACATGGACCGAAATGGCACCCGCTTTTCACTAACGGGACCTGACGGTTGCTCCGCCTGCGGTGTGTGTGTTTTGCAGGGGACGTTGTTAGTGCGTGCCTGAGCACCAGGGGAAGAGACGATTGAAGAGGGGACAGGCCTGATTCACGGACCAATCCCTTTTTTCGCCCGCTTCAAGTTGCTGGAGACCTTCTGGAGCCTGTGATCCATCGGGGCCCATCCACTGTGCCCATCCACCACCCTTTTCTCGACCCTTTTTTTGAGGATGTCAAGACGCCACTGTGTTTCTAAATAACCTTCCATTGTCGGCCTCGAATCACGTTGTGTTGTGGCCCGTTGTTTGTGGACTGTCTTGCTCAGGGGACATGTCCTCTTTTCCTGTTTTAGTTTCTGGATTTGGAAACTGTTAACTGTCAAAGAATTCTCTCCAACCGCAGCAAAGCACTGCATCCATCATCCAACGTCCAATCTTTCCAGAAAAACAACCTGGAAGTTGAAGAAAGGGGGCCAAGGACTGCAAGCGCGCACGAATACAAGCTACTGCAGGCGCAGAATACCACCTAAACTGGGAAAAAAAGACGAATAGAACCAGTCAACAGGGGACCCTCTTTACCTCTCAAAGGCATTAACGACGGCAATCATTCCCCCCCAACAAGGGAGCAAGGGCCCCCACCGCCAGTTCGATCGCCCTTTCGTTCCAACGGGAAACGTTCCTTTTTGCTACAATATCCAAACTTCTGACTCTGGAACTTACACAACCTGAACGCTCTTTACAACCTGTTGCCTACCTGCTAGAATAACCCATCTATACCCTCGAAACCGCAGTTACTCCCGTCTACCGGGAACAACACCACAACCTAGCACAAAATGGCAACCGTCGTCAAGAAGCCGCCAGCGTCATCAGGCCGGGAAACACCAACGGGATCAACGCGCCCGGCCGCCAGAGCCTCTACGCCCTCGTCTGCTTCCACTGCCTCCAGCGTCGCGCGCACACGCTCCATACGATCAGGAACCCCAGTCTCAGCCCGCGCTGCCGTCCAAAGACGCGAGTCTCTCCTCGGCAATGGCACCAACAATATCACCAAGGAGCCTTCAGCAGCAGACCTCGAGCGCGAGGAGGCTGCCCGCGCCGAAACACTGGCTATCATAGAAGATCTCAAGGAGAGGCTATCCAAGGCCGAGGCCTCGTCAGAATCCCACAAACGCCAGATGGACGTCCTGCAGAGCAGGTTAGACGACGCGACCAGGGAACAGGCCAAGTTGGAAGAGAAGGTGCACGAAAATGAGGAGCAGATCGAGGCGCTCAAGAACGAGAAGCGCGAGATCTCCCGTCAGATGCGGGAGATGGAGAGCATCTACGAGGCTGAGCGCAGCGCCATGATGAAGGAGAAGGACGAGATGGCCAACCGCGAGGAGGAAATGCAGACTGTTATCCAGAGACTCAAGGACAGTCTGGCGCAGAGGGATGAAGAGGGCGTGAGGCACGCGAGGCGACCTTGTGAGTGTACAAACATTACCCCTTTTTTTCTAAACCGTATTTGCTAACCCGTTGTTCTAGCAATCGCTACCACAAGCAGTTCACAAAACCTCGACAACGGAAGCTTTGCGCCCCCTTCCTCGATCCACCGCAGCAACTCACAAAACAACTCGAAGTTGTTGCTCCAGAAAGATAAGCTGATTGAATCGCTCAGGCTTGAACTGGCCGAGGCACAGATCAAACTGGTTGAGTCCGAAAACCAAGGGGGAGGGCGTCTGCGCGAGGTCGAGAGGCAACTGATGGAGGCGCGCATGGCCAATGCCAGGCTGATGGAAGACAACGAGAGTTACCAGCTCCTCCTCCAGGAGAGAACACTAAAGGGCGACTTCGGCACCAGCGACTTCAGCTACATGGGCAGCACCGCGAACCAGGACGCCCTTGCCGCTCTCGAGGGCAGGTCAATAACCACCGGGCCAACCAGCCTGGCCGACGAGCTCTCCGATGCCGTCGACCACGAGCCCATTCAAGAAGTCGACCACGAGGCCCAGAAGCGTCTCGAAGGCGAGCTCAAGACGGTCAAGGATCAGAATAAGGCTCTGACCTTGTACATCAACAAGATCATCGAGCGCCTCCTGTCGCACCAGGAATTCGAGCACATCCTCGACCAGTCCAACGACTTCAAGTCACCTTCCGCAGCGACGCCCAACACCAACAAGGAGCTGCCCCCTGCCCCCGCCGGCGGCGCCAGCGCCAACCTCATCCAACGCGCCAAGTCGTCCATCATCACAGGCGGTGGTCCCATCGGCGCTACCGCCGCCGCGCGCGTCCGCCCTCGCCCCATGTCCTTCATGCCCCAAAGCGGTGGGCTCAGCGCCCCCAGCCCCATCACCACCAACCCGGACACGGCGCCCTCCATCCCCATCGGCCTCGGCCGCTCCGTCAGCGGAGCCGGTGCCCGCCGCGGCCGCCCGCTAAGCGAGCAATACGGCCCTGGCGCCAGCGTCGCCAGCGCCATGTACAACAAAAACACCGGCGTCGCCCCCTCCTCCGCCAGTCAATACTCCCGGGACGAAGCCGCCTCCCCTCTGTCCCCCACCATGCGCACCTCGGGCGGCTCCTTCTTCAACTCTAACCCCAATCGCTCTTCGGCATCTACCTTCCCGGGAACCGTCCGCAACAGCGAGACTTCGTCCGATACGCAGTCCATCCGGTCTTCCATCACGGGATACGGGAGGGAGGACATGTCGACGCCCAGCCACAGCCCGCCGAGGAGCCACCATGAGAAGCCGGCGACGACGTTTGCGGGGAATAAACCGCGCCCGCTCAGGCTGGTGCAGGAGAACGCGGCGGCTGAGGAGGCGGCGAGACAGCAGCAGGCGCAGCAGAATAAGAGGACGAGCTGGATTGGGTGGGCGTTTGGCGGCGGTGGTGGTGGTGCGGGTGGGAGGAAGGATAGTGTGACGGGGGAGGGGACGATGGGTGGGGAGGTTATTAGGGAGTAAGATGGGGAGTAGATGATTTGTTGACTTCTTTGAAATCTGGCTTGTGATCTATGCGAGTTGGCTTAGATACATATGACTTGAGAGCTGTTTCGGAAATTAGTTGGGAGCTTGGTGTTGAAGGTGTTGGAGACGGGACGCGGAATACCTAGCTACTTGCCTGCCTATCTTTACTATACCTAACCTTATCATTACTGGGACTTGGGAGTTGCTACTGGTCTTAACAGGGTTCCAGGATAGATAGAAAGAAAGGGAAGAGGAGGGAAGGGAAGGGATATGAGAAGAAGGAATGGAATGGAATGGAAAGGATGGGAGAGAAAGAGAAAGATATCAAAAAGAATAAGACACACTGGGAAAGATTAATGACGTTGGTTACTACTACTATATACAGGAAGATTCACAACTATTACCCTCACTGAGATAGAACTATTTTGTTTCTAGGCATTACTGCTATTACTGCTACTACATCAGATGAATGGATGGATAGATGGATAGATGACAAAACTACGGAAGTACGATACCACGGAGCTGTTGGAGACTACTAGATTGTAATGAAGTTGTGCCACAACCAGCCCGAGTTCTCAAAGGCACCTACCTACTTACCTACTTTACAAACAAACAGCAAGTGAAGTGTGAGTGAGTAAGTGATGTGGCGGCGCTCTCACATCGATAGAACTCCCGCCATCCATGCCACGCACAAACTTTCGCGGAGTCTAGTCTACACTTTGCAAAAGAAAGAAAGAAAGATAACAAAAACAAGTGGACTGAGTCCTTCCTCCTCGCCTGCTTACCTACTCCCCGCTGATATGTGATCTTTATCTTTCGCCATTGAGTAAAAAAAAGCAAAGTCAGAAACCATACATATCTCGGCCAGCCTAGCTAGCTAGCTGTGGTGGGAAAAAAAGTCTGGCTGGCAATCTGGAACAGAACAACCGGGGAGTACTGTGTAGTAGTAGTAGCTTCTGTTTTCTGTTTCTGTTTCTGTTTCTGTTTCTAACCTACTATTCTACGTACCTAGAGAGAGCCTGAAAGGAGGACAAACCGAAATATATCGATACGAAACGAGTGTCCCCCCCCCCCGTCTTCCGGGTGCATACCTACACAGTACCTCTCTTTGTCCCGTAGACAAGTGTTTGTAATCGGGGGACGACGACATGATTTGGTATGTAGTTTGACTTTTAACCAAGCGATGTTACTCATGATCAAATCACTGTCCTGTTCGTCTGAAGCAACTGAGAGTAGTATTACCGTTCAGTTCTGTTCATATCAAGTTTAATCCAGTGTCCTTCCTTGTTTTTTTTTTTTTTTTTTTCTTCAGCCCATCCCGCTTTGCTTGCTTGCTTGCTTGCTTGCTTGCTGGATCTATCTATCTTGTTGTTGCCAACAGTAGTACAATCACGTCTTTCATAAAATGATTAGGATTTTTATAGAAGTTGATAGCGAAATCCGTGTTTGATATTCATTGCTTGATGCTCACGGTCGTTGCTGGGGACTGGAGTCTTCTTGCCAGGACTCTGTTGTGGAGGAGGAGGAAGGAGTGTGAGGTAGTCTGTCTAACTGGTGAAGCCAGCATGTGTAATTTGCGTACTTGGATGTTGTTCCGTATCGTATAAAATGACTAGAGTTTGACGATCTTAAAGTAGGATCTGGTTTTTCTTTGAGAACTGTTATGATGGTGTTCGTTACAATAACAGTAATGTGCCTGGCTGGTCATTGAACACAGAGAGGTTCGTCGAGAGCTTCTCTGGTAACTCTTAGTTACTGCTTGAGATATCTGCTGTACGTGGGACTATGCTAACACCCATCGCCGTCACTGAACTGGTCTCTGTTCGTCACTCATTGTTTTGTCTTTCACAACGTACGTAGGCTTTCTTTGGCAAGTGCCTCAACACGCTTCTCATTGGTCTAACTCGTCCCCAAGCTTGTTGACAAACGCAAGATGGTCTAAACAGAGTTCATAGTCCTGAAGTCCAACTCGACATTACCCATTCGCATTTCTTCACCGACTTGGGAAACCACCAGGTCACACGTCTGCCTGTCTCAAGCTTCCACACTCTCAAGCCAGAGAAAGGACAGAACATGCCTTGATAATGACCTACCCCCTTACAGTTCACATCTCATCCGGTGATCAAACCTACCTATGCATATCAACCTTTCAACGCCCGGACCTGAATCCAGATAGACCCCCCAAAGGAATGCGTGGGGGATCCTATCAAGGCCTTCAGTGAAACAGCAACCATATAATCCTACCAGGACTGTTGGACAACGGACATTACGCATATCCGTCTACCTATCAACCGACAGCTCCTAAAGTTCCTTCAAAGTCAGCCAGCAAGCCATCAGCTCAGATGAACGACCCAATAGCCAGTGAAAAGGACGGGTTCCTGCGCATATGATCACATCCAGAAGCAGGGCGAATGGATGGTTAAAGACAGTGAATGGATGATGTATGTGACTCTGCTGCTTCTGCTGACATGTACATGACGAGCAGCAGCAGTAGACCGGCAGTATGCATCCGTGGAGGCGTTGTCGTTCAAGCGTCGTCGTCAAACGGGAGGAGTCCGTTCCGTTGGGAACAGCTAAGTGGGGGGAGGAAAGGGACCAGGAATGCTAGAGGCGACCTCTTGGACGGGATTGGGCCGGATCGGGATTGGATATATGCAGTGTCTTAATGTAGGGAGATAGTACATATCTATCCAATGTGTAAGTGCTCAAACTGATATGACAAGGCGGATCGACTGGACCCCATGACATGAACGGTTGCGTTGTGGTTGTTGAATCAAAGTTGTAATTTAGAGACACTGAAGAAAATCTCTTCCCACACCTTTACCACGTGTCAATGAACCGTTGGCATACTGCGTAAGATGGAAATAAAAGAGGCGGGGTTTTCTCTGAGATTTCGAGCAGATATCCCGCAGCTAAAAGAAATGTGCTCTTTTTCTCAACGGTGGTCTGGATGTTCGCTGCAAGGTCGGTCTTGGCCCTCGTCAAGGAGAGCACCTCGCTCGGCAAGCTTCCAACTGTGGCATGATATTTGCGTTTTAGGAAAAGAAACAGAGCGCCGGAATGGGCCGTAGAAGCCGTGAAGGGAATAGTAATCAGACAAAAGGAGTTATTTTCCAGATGCATCAGCATGCGTACCTGTGCTCCTGGTCATCGACCAAGAGGGGACGTTTGAAGCGATCGAACCGCAACTGTGCCCTTTGTCCGCTCGTTTTCTTGGTCCGGCTTACTTCGGGACGCGGCTTCAGGAACGGAGCGGACCATTCCTTCTGCCTGAGCCCTCTCAAATCCCGACTCTTGACTCTTGGTTACCCACCGAGGGCGTTACACCGCGAGAAGATCTCGTCAGCTTCAAGGTGGACCGGCTAAGATCCAATAAAGCCGTTCCTTTGCGGCATGGGTTACAGCCTTGCCAGCCCAACAAAGGCACGAGGGGGGAAAGGCCGAAAGCCCTCAAATAAGAAAGTCCCATGTAGAAAATAGGCCCGTGGGGAAGCTACCCAAGGGAATGGGGTGGTGGCGTGCAGAGAGAGGCACGAGAGGGTGTGCTACCGTCCACTTGGCCGGCTGTGAGAGGCTAACCTCTTGTTTTACGCCGCGTTTCCTGGGCCACCAGACACCAGTCCACCACTACCTAGGTGAAGGTTGCGGGGGGATATGCTAAGGCTGTACTTGGTAGTGTAGTGGAGTAGTAATTGTTGTAATGTCTTGTGTTGTCTCGGGTACTAGGTAGCCTTGAGAGTCTTGGTAGTGTTATGGTGTTGTCGGTGCCCAAAGCTGGGTGAAGCTGGACTGGATCAGGAAGTTGTGCAAGAACCCTTTGAGTGAACCTGTGTTTGAGACCCTGACTGAGTTCTAAGCCTCAATGGCCGCAACGGCCGCGATGGCCGCTCAGATGATGTGACTGAGTCTCAGATGAGCGTTGATCGGTGAGAGCAACGGCCGCTTGATGTCTTTGGGGATTCAAGAGATCAGCACACTGCGTCGAGTTTACCTTACCCGTACCGCAACACTGGGTTCAGGCGTCAAGCACTTGTCAGCATGTTAGGCCACGCCAGGCCAGGCACCCGAGCTGTCCTTGACTCCTTGTCCCTCTTTGTGTCGCCTGTCCCTCTGCCGGCGTCAACCGTCCGTGATCAAGTTCAAGGGATGTCGTGGCTGAATCGGTCCTAGTTTGTAAGAGAAGGTGACAAACCCGGAGACATGATTCCGCTTGGGATGGGATGTTTGTGTGGACCAGAGAGGAGCCAAGACTCTTGCAGTGTAAACACATCGGGGTGCGAAGGGTGTTGCCCGTGGAAGCACAGCATCGGAAGCGAAGGGAGAGTGTCTGCATTTGAACAACAATACCGTACCTCCGCCAATGCGCAATCTGTTCCAATCTGGTCCATATCAACGGTCAAGTCTCCGGTGAGCGCTTGGGGGGAGCACAACAGGAGGGACATTTTTCCCACGATGAGCGAACCAGCAAATGGGAAATCCGATATAAACAAGGTTGGGTGGTGCGGATGTCATGGCGTGCTAACAAGTTTCTTCGAAACGACGACACCCTCTCACCAAAAACACCCAAACACCAAACACTAATATCAGGGCAAGGCAGGCACAAGGTCGCAATCGTGACAGGCAGGACAGGCGAGAAAAGGAAATGGGGGAGGGACAATGAAGGACACCCACTTGAGTCCGGCCTGTCGGAAGGGATGGGGGAGAAAAGAAGTCATCGATGGAAGGGAGAAGGAGAAAAGACCGACCCGAGGAAGGCAAATGGTCAATCAGCCGAAGAAGGAAGCCTGTGCCTGTGATGACAAAAAGAACAGGTGCAAAGAAGCGAGAATGAAGGAAGCAGAGGAGGAAGGAGCCTTCAACCGTCGACGGAAGAGCCGAAAAACGGCCAGGGGCAACTCGGGTGCGGCCGATGTTGATGGGCAAGAATGAGATGTACAGTCACCTGTGGCACCCTGGTGGGTACCTGGCACGCCGCTCCGGTCATCACTTTGTAGCAGCGAATCCAACAAAATCATCCGGCCCCCGCGGTACCCACTCGTGCTCCGGATGTACCGTGTCCTGCACGCACATCTGACACACATGACGGATGATGGACGCTTGGCTCCATCGCCAGGCCCTGGTCAGTCTTGGGAAAGAAGGAATGGAAATGGAAAACTCGGTCCATCTGGAGAAGAATTTTTCACTCTGGATGTTACCGATTTCCGATTTATAACGGAAGGAGGCATTGCGACATTTTTATGATGGCGGTCAATCAGGGGAACCGAACTCCAAGGTATTCCAACTCTGGAAGGTAACATTCATATGGAAACGGGTATCCGATCTGGGTGTATCCGGAGAATTAGACCAGCTCAGGCACAAAAGTGAAAGTGGAAAGGCAACCTGGAAAAAAGAGACGACGGAGGCATCGTCAGAGTTACCATCCGTCCGGCGGCGGCGGGACCTGAAAATGCACACACGCCGCAAAAGATCTTTTTTGTTTTTCCTTTTCATGCAGTAGTCCGGATACCCAGACTAGGTACCAGCTAGTTGTAGTTTTCCCGCCCCTGGTTTACTTCTCGTGGATTCTATTCTCGTTCGTGTGTGTTTGATAATCTGTGTCGCCATAAACATCCAGCTGAGACAGTTGCATTGTTGCTCTTTCACTGTCCCATTAATCAGGAAGGATATGACGGGACCTGGAGAACAGAACCATCAAGGTACAAGTTTGGGTTGACAAGAATTCAGGTTCAGCGTTGGTCCCCGCATAACTCTTGTGCATGTGCACACGTGAAGTGGAAGAAGCAGCAGCACAATGCTCGTTGGCAATCACTTTGCACACAAGCGAAGATGGAAAAACTCAACAAAACCCACCATCAAAGGATTCGCCTTCAGATGATATGTGAAAAAGAGATTTCTCGCTGACAATGAACCGACAGGTACATGCACCACGACCAAGTTGGAAGAGGGTAGCGGCCCTACTAGTACCATTAGATAGCGCTAACCAAGAGCTGCCTAGCAATGCCTAACAGACGTGCGTGCGGGCACAAGACGTATGCGGCCCAGGGCATGTGCTTTGTCGTCTCTGATTGGCCGGATGTACATCGTCCGCATAAGGTAAGGCCGCAACAAGGCCTCTCTCTTTCAATGCACTATCAGCACAGTACGACGGTTTCTACATTTATTAGGTAAACGAGAACGTTGGTAGCAGTGGTCTGGGCCATTGTCACAGGTCTTGGTTATTGCCTGGTCACGGCTTGGTTAGCCCAACAAGAACGACATCATCCATTTGTTCATTCGTGATCGTGAGGTGACGGGACTTGTGTGAATGGACTGCCTGGGAGTGACTAGATGGACAGTGCCAGTGGGTACCTATGTAGTGAGTAATGGGAATAGTTAGCCGACAACCTTTGAAGTCCCGCGCAGACTGTCTGTCCTCTGGTTGCTGGTTGCTCTTGCCATCATATCCATACTCTTTCCAAGTTTTGTTTTCGTCTCGAGTTTCCACCGAGCGTCACCTTGTTCAAAGTTGTCACTTTTTGCTTGTCAGTGTCATCCCATTTTCAATCCAAACTGTGCACTTGTCATATGCCAATTGAGCAACAACAACAACAACAGCAACAACACCTCTAGAAAAAGTCAGCGATAACATCAGTTCCCCTAAAAACCTTGTTGGGTTCATCTGCGCCGAGCTTAACTCTTTTTTTCTTTGTGCATGCGCCCATCATTGCCTGGATCGTCTGGTTACATCAAGCGGAAGGCCGTTGCTCGATTAGTTATCCGCCCGTTGACTACTTGTGACTACCAAACAAGTGAAGTACCAACAAGAGGTCCCGGTCCCTCCACTGATCCATCGTCAACTCCCCAGCATCATCGATAACCGAGCGACTGTCCTGCTTCTCTCCCGTCCTGCCCAACAATAACACCACAACCACCACCACCACCTGGCAAGCCCGAATCCATACCACGCGAATTAATCACACCTCTGTTGCGACACTGCGTGCGACGACAGACCCCGACTGTCGATCCGGACATGACGCCTCGTCTTTCTCCCTAGCAATTGTAGCTAATATCACATCTTTCGGAACACTCATCAAACAACTGTTCCTGGCTTGGTTGGCATGTGTGATCCGAAACAGTCCCCATCCCTTCCGTTGTCGTCGGTCTCCCTCTGCCTCCCAGCAGCCGGCCGCCCGCCGTCAGTGCAAACATGGACAAATCACCAAACATAACGACGTCCTCTTCGCCGTCTCCTCCCAAGCGGTCCCAGATCCCGACTACAGCACCTGCGAATCCCCAAAAGACCGTGACCCATGCCGGCCAGCAGGCGCATGCGCAGGCACAGACACCCGCCGCTGCCCCGTCGTCGAATCCACTCCCCACGCTGTTCCGCGAATCCACTTCCAGCTCCGCCGCGACCGTCAATCCCAGGACCGATTCATGGCCTTCCAAGCTGACTTCGCAGACCTCGGCCACGTCTGCATCCTCCGTCTCCCGCGCTTCGTCCGTAGCTCCCTCGCCCTTTGCCTCGCGCGAACCCTCTCCCACGAGACCTCTCAACCGCGCCCACACCACCCATAATACCACTGCTGCGTCATCGCGAGCGCCTTCACGCGGACCTGCTGCTGGCGGTGCTGTACCTCGATCGCGCAAGAACAGCCTCCAGGATCCCAGTCCCTCGAGATCCACGAGACCAGGCAGTATATCATTGTCTACGACCGGCTCGAGAACGCTGTCGTCGGCCACAACGCCCACCTTCCCCCTCGCTGCGACGGATCGGAACGTCAATGCGCCCGCACCCCCGTCCAAATCGCCAACTGCCCACTCGTCTGCTGCTCATCCGCATCCGACTGGTGGCCAGGATCCTTTGAAGTGGCCCGTGTCCTCCAGACTGCGATCTCCTCCACCCATCCTCACCAAGCCGCCAATCCTCGGTCCGCCCAGACGACAGGATCAGACTCCAGACATCTCTCCTTCCACCGCCGTTCAACGACAGACACCGTCCTTTTCCGCCTCAGAATCTCAGTCGGACACAGACGCGGACGACCTCACTCCAACGCAGCCCGGGGCCAGAACTCCCGCTCGCGCTGCGGGAGGGAGCACGTCCACCCTTGAGACTGTCGAGGAAGTCAGTCCGCTTGGTTCTCCGAGAGCCTTTGAGCAGTCAATGGAGGAAAAACTGGGTCACAGGCTTATGTCCCAACCGACCGTGCCATCAGAAGCCGGTGAATTTTCTCGTCCAAAAGAGCTAGCGGGAAGGTCGAATTCAATCATGACGGAAAGCGGAGCGGAAGATGCTACCCCCATCGAGGCGGTCCGCCGAAACGGATCGACCAGTGCGCCGCCCCTGACGTCAAGGCAGTCGAGCACATCAGTCCGACCTCCTGCCAAGGGCAAGCCCGGCGAGGCTTCTCAGCAGAGCATGACGGTAGAAGCCGAAACGGTCACCTCGATTCCCCAGGTCGCCCTCGCACCAGGAGTAGGGGTGCAGCCTTCAAATCTCAGTCTGCGCACGAAACCCAGCACGGAAACGATCCGGCCCCCCAAGAAAGAAAAGAAAAGGACGGCACGGAAGCAACCCAACGTGACATCTGGCACTGGTGAGACAAATCAGTTCATTTTACAGCCACGGCTTCGGCATCATCAAGCTACGAGATCAGTTTCCTCGGCTACCGAG
>RAKG01000148.1:0-67301 GCA_009802275.1 Neurospora sp. CHS-2018a | reverse complement strand
TTTATTTATTTATTTATTTATTTATTTATTTATTTATTTATTTATTTATTTATTTATTTATTTATTTATTTGTTTGTTTATTTGTTTATTTGTTTATTTATTTATTTATTCACTTATTTAATTATTTATTTTATTTTTCCAAAAAAACAAAAAGACTCATTCGTCAAATTTTTCTCAAGTCAAAATTCCTCTCCAACCAAAGGCCGGATTAACTTTTAGCCGGGTGTAAAATGACCACCTTTTCTTCCTTATCATTTTGGTGTCCTTTTTTTCTTTAGGGTTAGGGTTATCAGTTCTTAAAAAGACTTAGTCATTTTGGAGATTTGGTTCTTATCGCTTTCCATTTCCTTATCGCTTCTAATCACTATCAATTTTTAGGGTTAGGGGTTTTGGTCATTGAAAAGACTTAGTCATTTGGGGACTTGGTCATTTGGGGACTTGGTCATTTGGGGACTTAGTCATTTGCAGCAATGCGACGGTCGCATTTCAATGAGAGCAACTACTCTTTTTGACTTTTCTCAACAACCAGACCTCGTGACAACGTGCACAAAGTACCAAAATAACCGCAAAATTAAGGCGAATAATCTGCAATTGAGTGCACGAAGATGCATCCCCTGGTTGATGAGAGGTTTTGATGCAAAGGCATATTTATCAAATTTTTGTCAGTGCTATTGACACTGTGTCTCGCATCCCCACTTTTCTTCCTGTTTGGGTTAGTCAGGTGGTCCGTGTTTCTGCACATTGGGCCCGGATAGACAGAAATCGCCGCACCTTCCACTTCGTTTCATTCCAGCGCTTCGGTGGGCCCACGGACCACAACCTTTGGTGTGGATTTTCATAGCACCTTTGGTGGGCCCGACCTCAGCGCCTCCATGGTGGAAGGATGGGCGTTTCAATAAATCTATAAGGTTTAAAATATCTTATGATTAAAATATAATAAATATCTAATATTAATATATTAGAATTTAGGGATTAATAGTCTTTAATAAATTAAAGGAACCTAATATCTTAAGGCTAGGCCCCCAAGCCGAAAAAGAAATTTTAATAGGCTATAGGGAAAATGATAATATTTATAAAGACCTTAGCTTCCAGAAAAACAGGGCATTCTRGAAACGAGATATTAAAGTATTAAAAGGTTTATACCTTAATACTATAAATAAGAATTTATCTATTTCYAATATAAATAATAATATTGGTAATAATACTAGTATAAATAATACTAGGAATAATAGTATAAATAATAATACTATTAAAARGGATTCGAAAATTATTATTATTTATAATAATATTTTCTAATTTATTAATAATAATTTTCGAATCCCTTTTAATAGTATTATTATTTATACTATTATTCCTAGTATTATTTATACTAGTATTATTAGTATTGGTAMTAATACTAGTATAAATAATACTAGGAATAATAGTATAAATAATAATACTATTAAAAGGGATTCGAAAATTATTATTATTTATAATAATATTAAAATTAATAAATTAGAAAATATTATTATAAATAATAATATTAAAGATAAATCTAATTCTGAATCCAGGATTCGACTTATATAAAATAACTCGAATAATAATAATATTAATAAAAATATTAATATTAAAATAATAATAATAGAYTRTTATATCCTAAATTATTATTAAGGTCTACGCAAATTACTAAGAATAATTAATTCTAGTAATAACTTTCCAAATAAAAWGTATTACAAAAATCTACGCGTAGTAATATAGGAAGAATAAGGAATATTATAGAAATTCCAGTCTACAGCCATATAGACAATTCTATCCTTAATATTATTATTCATTTTAATAATATTAAAAATGCTTCTACTTAAAAATAGGCWATAGCGAGTTCCTATAGTAAACAATGGATAAATTCTATAAATATAGAAGTAGAAGAACTGGAAAGTCAAAAAACTATTGGGAAATAGTAGACCTACCCAAAATAAATAAGCTTTAGAGGGCAAATAGGTATATAAAATAAAAAGCCTATAATAAAAATACTAGTATAAAGACTAGTAAAAATAACTAGAGTTATAATAATAATAATATTCTTAAAGGAAAAKAAATAAGCTTTAGAGGGCAAATARGTATATAAAATAAAAAGCCTATAATARAAATACTAGTATAAAGACTAGTAAAAWTAACTAGAGTTATAATAATAATAATATTCTTAAAGGAAAAGAATATAAAATACTAGAAATATTAATAATATAAATAATATTATTAATATAAATAATAATAATWCCAATAATTATTATAATATAATTATAATAATAGTACTAGTAATTAAACTAGTAATAATAAAGGAAAATATTCTTTATTATAGCTATTATTATTAGCTCAGAATTATTATAATATAACGTTAACGCTTTCRTTTACRGGTATAAAAATAAGCGTATATATATTATACCTATATYTAGTTATTATTATTATAATTTATTACTTAATAAAAMGTATAAATTAAAGAAAGCCTTATATGGTTTAAAATAAAACCCTCGACTTTAGTATAAATATTTAACYAAAGTATTAAAATCTTGGTTTCGAAGTTTTTCCCCTTCGAGAATRGTGCTTTTATAAATAATAATTTAAATATTATTATTTTCSGTTATATTAATAACCAAGCCCTAAGAAATCTACTATAAATAAATAGTAGAATAAAAAGGTTTAAACTCTTGAAAAGGTCGYTACTTTCYTGAGTATTRAATTAAAAATAAAATCGAAGTAATACACCGATWTATATGCACCAATATAGCTATACCAAGAAAAAGCTTGAAAAAATAGGTTTTTTATCTTATATATATATAAGATTTTCCTATATAAAAGGTTTTTGGTATTTACTACCTTTTTACCTTWTATAAATATATTATAATAATAATAATATATTAAAATATATAAAGAATKATATATATAAAGAAGGTTTTTAGTATTTATTACTTTTTTACCTTATATAAATATATTATAATAATAATATATAAAAATATTATWTTACATTTATATTAGGGTAGCAAGGACCTATATAAGGCCTATTTRCTATAAGTCCCTATTTATATAAATRTATTAAAATAATATTATATATATAAATATAATATAAAATACTATTATATAAATARTAATAATAARAATTATAATAATAATTATAATTATAAAGAAGAAGAGTACCCTATTTATATAAATGTATTAAAATAATATTATATATATAAATATAATATAAAATACTATTATATAAATAGTAATAATAAGAATTATAATAATAATTATAATTATAAAGAARAAGAGTTTATAATTTTCTCTTCAMATATTATAAGAGTTTAAATTTTTCTCTTAATATATATATTATATAATAATATAYATTTATAACCTACTTACTACCGTAACTAGTTTACGGGGGAGTGTTRGTCTTAATATATATTATATAATAATTATATATTTATAACGGATTTACGGGTCTATAYTATACTATATTAGTATAAGATTTATTATATAGGTAATATATATTATATATATATACCCTATATTCATGGTTGAATTTATTCGATTTTATTCGAATTTATATTCGTAGTTGAAATTCTACTTTATATATAACCCTAACCCTCGTATAGGGTGTTTAGGTGGCCCAAATTGGATTGGGCGGTCTAGAAGGTTAGGAATTTCAATTGTAGCGCGGGTAGCGCCCGGAAGTAAAAAAGGAAGATAAAGGAAATCCTTTATTCTTTAACCCTTAAAACCTTTTAACTTTAAAAACCGGTTTTTCAACCAATTTTCAACGTACTAAAGAAAATAGACCGTTTTCGGAATCTATAGAAGATAAATAATTTAACGGTATAGTCGGTTTTTTAATTATATAACTATAAGACTTAAGAAATCTATAAGAAAGGAAGGATCCTTCGAAGAAAAAGGATTTTGAATAGTTCTTTAGATTTATCGATATTTTTACTAATATAAGACCTTTCTATATAAACTATATACTATTCTACTCTATTTTGAACGCTCTATTCAATTTCCCTATTCGATATTTCGTAACGTTTTAACCCGTCGATCGATACCCTCCAATATTAAGAATATATATTCTTCCTCTTAAAAGAATATTATTGGCTTCGTTTATGCAATTATTCTGTTATAACGATTTTTCCTTTAAAATAACCCCTTATATTATATAATTGAGGGTTAAAAGGAAGTAATTTAATAAGGGTAAATAAAAAGAGATTATTATATTTCCTAATATAAATATGGCGAAACGTATACTTATTACGTTATTTGCGTTTAATAAATTTAATAACCTTTTATTTAAAAAAAAGAAGAAGGAGGCTAATTTAAATTAGAATTTCTATTATATTTTTATTAAACTTTAAAGTTATAAGGTGCCTAATATAAAAATTTATATAAAAACTATTCGAAAATTAACTATCCCGGCCTATAATAAGGCCGAGCGTATTATTATTGGTAATAAAATTGGGTAGAATAATAAGACAGCTATATTTAAAAATTATATTAATTACTATTTAAAATATATTTACCCCTTTGCTAAGGTATTTCCTTATAATATTATACTTATTGAAATTATTATTAATATTTACCGCCGTTTAGAAACTATTAATAATATATAGAAAAACCCTAATAATAACGAAAATATTTTTATTTTTAATTTAATATCCGGAATTACTATAGAATCCTCCGTATATAGTAAAGAAAGTTTTAATATCCTAAATAATATTATTAAATAAAATACGTTTTATATAATATATTAGGTTAATTTAGAAGTAATATAATAAGAGGTTAAATTATAATTTATAATCGACGAAGTTATTCGCGGTTTAATATAGGATTTATCCAATACTATAAATATTATTAATAAAAATATTATTAAAATAGATATTTAAATAATATACTTCGTTAAGGAGGCCGACTATTTTTTTAAAAATAATTAATACTTTTATAATTAATTAGTTACCGCTTAGGCAAAAATAATTAGAACTATTTAGGAATTAAGAGAAGAATATAATAAGAAACTGGTTACTTTAGTAGATAATCCCTATAATAAATAAATTATAATACAATTAAAAGAATTTAACGAATAGATCCGTTTATTAACCGATATAATAGAATCCTTAATTATAATGATTAGGATTTAATATTATAAATTATATCCTATTCGTTTTATTAGTAATATTTATAAGACCTACTAATATTATCGATATAAATACCTTAATTAATTATACGGGCGGTATTAACCGTACGACCATTCAATTAATACCGCGACTTATATATCGCATTTATATATATTATTAAATTAGATAAGGAAGGCGGTCGAAGCTAGTAGAATCTAGTCCCATCCTATATAAGGATGCAATTCTAAGGCCCAAATCTCAACCTCTCCCTCTTTCCTTCTTTAACTTTAATTATTTATTTTATTTATATCTAATTACACAATATAGAATTACGTAAACTAATATATCGTAATATTTAATTAAAGCTTATTTATATCCATTTAAAAAAGTATTATAATATTCTAATTTAAACCCGGAACCCGACAAATCGCCTCGTCGACTTCTAAACCCCGAATTTTATCGCTTCGCCGACATTGTAAATTTAAACCCGATTACCCTACCGATTATAACGAAAATTAATTATTATAATTAATTTTATTAAGGGCGCGCTTTTAGGCCGTCCTTTCGTCCCTAATAATAAATAATAAATTAAATAACCCTATACTATTAATTATAATAATAATAACTATTATTATAATAATAAATCCTTATTTAAATAATAGAACGATATTGAGGGAGACCCTAATTGGGAGGATAAAGACGACGACGTTTCTTTCTGTACTAAAACCGACGACGAATTATTCGACGAATCGATTATAATTTCTACCCCTTTTAAAAAATATTATACCCTTAATAAATAACCCTGTTAAAGAGAATTATTTCTTTTTAATATTTTAAAAGAAATTCCTATTAAATTCGCTAATTGTATTAAATGTAATATAAAATTCGTTCTTAAAATTAATTCGCTTCTAAACCCTAATACGAATAATAATAAGAAAATTATAAACCCTAGCCTTAATACAATCTATAAATACGTACCCCCTTATAAATAGTACGCTAATAACGAAATCGCTTATTATTATATTTATTTAAATTATAATAATCTTAATTATATTTCTAATATTCGCCGCAATAGTATTATAATTTATAATTCCCAAATATACTATATCTCTATTAATACTAGGGAATTTAACGATAAAATAGTCGATTTATCGGCTAAATCCCTATCCCCTTCTATTACCTACTTAACGGATAATAATTAATAATTTCAATAAAATTTTATTAATAACTTTACCCTTTATATAAATAACCTTTACCCGTTAATAAAAATATATTACTATATATTAAAAGTAAACGAAATTATTATAGACGGTACTAACTATATTAATTTTATTAATAATAATAATAAAAATAATAAAGGAAACTGCGTTATTAATTTTCACCCTATTACCTAATAAGGCTAATCTTTATTAACTATCCAAAATTAAAATAGCCCCCTAACCTTTTAGGAATTTCTAACTCTAATTAACTAAGACCCTAATACTATATAAAAAGAAATTAACATTAGAACTTATATATTAGAAACTTTTATTAGTATTATTAAAAATATAGTATATATACTTTACTATACTTATAAAACTATTATTAAAATAAATAAATAAGTTATATACTTCGCCTAGAAGGTTAAGGAATATTAGGCTAATATCGATAACCGTTTAAATATTAGCGACGACAAATTAGAATTAATTAACCGGCTAATCGATTTAGAATAATAATTAGTAGCGGCCGACGTAAATAAAAATAATTTGAATAAAAAGGTCTATAACCTCTAAATTAAAAATAGTAATCTCTATTACGAATATAATAAATAAAGTAAGAAAGCTAATAATACAATCAATATAATTACTAAAGCTTATAAGATATTAATACTAATTATAAAAGCTTACGCCTATAATTAAATAAAAGGTATTAAAAAGGATTATATCGAAGACTTTAAAATTATATAAGGATAATATAATTTTAAAGTCTTATATCTATAAACCTAAATTAATAATTTAAATCGGTTATTAAACATCGCTAATATAAGTGCGAAGGAAATAGCTACTATTAAATTTAAGGCCGCTAAACTAATTAAATCTAAACCTAAAGAGAAAGTTACCTTTATTAAATCTATCGAATATTCTCCTAACTTTATCCTTATAATTAATATTATTCGTTACAATAGTAAGGCTCCTAATCGTCGCCCTTTTAAAACCCCTAACGAAAATTGCCGTAATTAACGTACCCCTTCTAAACTTACCTCCTACTATTTCGGAGCGGGCGGTAACGACCCTAATAACGACGGTAATAACGATAATTTAACTAATAATAATAATAATAACGACTACAACCCCCCTCGCAACCCGCGTCGTATCCTTCGTAATAATAATAAATATTCCCGTTATAAAAAGGGTAATACCCCTTTTAATATAATCTCTTTCGAAGGAAATCGCCATCGAAATAAAATAATTAAAATAAACATCCTTACCTTTTCTAATAATAAAAATAATAAATTCGAATTCAATATATAGTATTTTTAAATAATTAACCGTTTTTATACAAATATTAATTATTTCGCTAATAATAAAACCGCCTTTAGAGAAATTATTTCCCAACTTTTTAAATAAGCGTTAAAGAACTTTTACCCTTTTATTTAACCTAATGCCGGTAAATTATATATTAATACAATTAAAAACCTTATAAATTATTTATAATTAAATTATTATAATTTTAATACCGACGAGAAGGTTTGTAAGGAATATAAGAATTTAATAATATATTACTCTAACCGCTTCCGCGATTTTAAAATAGCCTTTACTTATTTTATTAACTACTATAGTATTCTTAATTCCTAATAAAAATCCGAACTCCGTCGTAAAATTACTACCCGATTTTATAATTATATTAAAACTAATTACTATATTAACTATATTTATAACGCTTATATTAAACTTTTTCAAAGTTTTAATAAAAGTTTCTATATAAATTAATTTAACGATAAGGATAAGAAAGTATCCGCTAATAAAGCCTTCAGTAATTTTAAAAAACTATTTAAAAATACCGCTTTCGGCCCCCCTTATAATTATCTACCTAATTTATCCTTCTTATATAAAAAACTATCTAAAAAAGAGATTTATAAATTATAATAAGAGGGAAAATATTTTATTTATTATAAGTCCGGTTATATAATTCCTAATTACCTTCGTCGGAAGAAGCTTTTCGAAGCCTATAATATTAAAATCTACATTATACGTATAGAATTCCCTAATAAAGAAATCGAATTAAGCGAGGATAAAGACGACGGCTATAAGATTAAAATTATCGTTAAAAAAAATTCGGATTCTAATTCGAAAAATTAAAACGCCCGGAGAAATTAATTTCCCGTTTAGGCGAAGTATTAATATATATATTAATAAAAAAAACGGATAATATAAATAAATTTAATTTATGAAATTATTTGGGAAAGGGTCCGCCTTTTACTGTTAAATATAATATAATTTATAATAGATTATTTATTTCTATTTTCAATATATTTATTAATACGGGAATAAATACTTATATTCTTCTAAATTAAAAATTTATTAATAAATTAATTAAGTATTTAAAGATTGAGAATAAGATTAATTTTTAATTAAAATATATTAAACTATATAAAAATATTAAATTTAATATTATCTTTTAAATAATAAAGGCCGCTATCCGAGTATAAGGTTATAAATTCTTTAATTAATAAATAATTGTTTTACCGGCAATATCGAAAAATATAATATTAGGAAAATTATAGTTAAGCGAAAATAAAGTCTTACTTAATTATAGTAATAATTAATTAATTTTCTTAGAAAATCTATTAAAAATATTATTTAATAAGGATATCGATGTTAATAAGTAACCGAAATTATTTTAAGATCCTTCCTTTTAGGATAATATAAAATAAAGAAAGCGTTTTATAAATATAGAAGATAAGAAGCGAATAGATAGCGTATTATTATAAATTTATTTACCCCGGGAGAAGGAAATAAAGGAGTTAGATATTATTATTAAAGAGTTATAAATTAAAATGGAAAATATAAAGAAGAGGAACGAGGAGGTTGCGGCTAAAGTAATTAAGGAAACGATCGCTAAATTAGAAAAGTAGAAATAGGAGTTTCCGCCGGTAATTAAGGAGGAGATTTAAGGAAGGAAGTATACCGAAACCTTTAAAGGAATCCTTAATATTAATTAGAAGTTAAAAAGTATTTATATAATTAAATATTACGACCGAGGAGATTTTCTAGCGTTGGCAAATATTAATTAAATAGAATAGGAGTTCTTTAATAGTATTAAGTACGAATATATTTCGGAAGTAGAAATTATAGAGTTTAAAATAGTTTAAAATTTATATAAATAGAGTAAGGATTTATACCCCTACTGTAATATTTAAGGATTATACTATATAGAACGAACCTTCGGCTAGATTAAATAGCGCCCTCGAAATTATATTCTAATAAGTATTATAATTATAAATTTCTACGTTAAATAAAGAGAAATCCTTAAAGAGATTAGTCTTTATAAAATTAATAGTATTATTGAATTATTAAAATCCCCGGATATATTACCCGAGGATAAAGAGGAATACTATTAATTTATAATAGATAAACTTCCCGAAAGATATTAGAATTATATTAATATTTTTAGTAAAAAGGATTCTAATATATTTTTAAAGTTTAAAGAGAAAATTAATTATAAGATTAAATTCGAAGAAAGTAAATCCCCTTAAAATTTCGGTTATAATTCCTTATATAAAATAACGTTCGAAGAATTAGAGGAGTATAAATAGTATATTATTAATAATTTTTAAAAGGGATTTATCGAAGTTAATTTAGTATTATAGGCGGCGTCTATATTATTTATATTAAAAGTTAATAGAAGTTTACGTTTTTACGTAGATTACTGAAAGTTAAACGCCTTATTAAAGAAGGATCGATATCTTTTACCCTTTATTAATAAAACGTTAGTGCGAATCGGTTAAGTAAAGGTATTTATTAAAATAAATATCCGGTAAGCGTTCTATTATATTCGAATGTATTTAAATTATAAAGATTTAATTACGTTCCGAATACGGTATAGAACGTATAAATATAAAGTATTACCTTTTAATTTTATAGGAGGATTTTTATTATTTTAGAAATTTATTAACGAAGTTTTAATAGGCTATTTCGACAACTTTTATAACACTTACATCGATAATATCTTAATTTATTCTGATAATTAGGAGGATTATAATAAATATATCGATATAATACTATAATATTTCGAGGAAGCGGGGTTATAAACCGATATTAAAAAATACGAATTTAATATAATTAAAATTAAATTTTTGGGCTTTATTATTAATATTAATAATATTATAATCGACCCGGAGAAGGTAGTAGCTGTAAAAGAATAGAAGGAGCCAACTATTATAAAAGGCGTATAGGCCTTCTTAAGGTTCTATAATTTCTATCGGAAGTTTATTAAAAATTTTAGTCGGATAGTAAAGCCTTTAACGAATTTAACGAAGAAGGATTTAGCCTTTAAGTAGGACAATTACTATAAAGAGGTATTTAATACTTTAAAAAGGAATTTACTTAGTACGCTTATTTTATACTATTTTAATTACGAGAGGGAAATATAAATTGAGATAAATATTAATAATAGAGTTTACGTAAGTATAATAAATTAATTTTAAAACGACGGCGATTAGTATCCGGTTATATTCTATTCGGAAACTATAAATTTAATAGAATTTAATTACCCTATTTATAATAAGGAGTTGATAATTGTAATAAAAGGGATTGAATAATAGCGATTCGAATTGAAAAGTATTAAGCCCTTTATAATATTTATAAATTATTAAGCGCTTAAATACTTTAGTATAAAGAGAATATTAAATAGTAAATAAATTTATTAATTTAAAATTCTATTAGAATACTAATTCCGAATAATTTATTACCCTAATAAAGAAAACGTTATAATTAATACTCTCTCTTATAAATTAGAGGATTTAAAAACTATTAAAAATAAGAAAGAAGATTAATTTATTTTACGAATATTTAAACCCGCCGATAACGGATTCTTTATTTTCGTTAGTAATAAATTAATAGATATATTAATTAATTCGGAGGGGGAAGATAAAGCGGTTAATATTAAAATCGAAGTCGTTAAATTAGAGATTAGTTATAACCTAACCGACGAATTAATTTAAATTAACCGATTGGCGGAATTATTATTAATCTATAGAAAAAAGGTAAAATAAAAGGGTTTTCCCTTTATTATTAAGGATAGGTTACTAATTAAAGACTATAAATTAGTAGTCTTAGAAAATAGTAATTTACGAATTAGATTAATCGAAGTAGTTTATTGCCCGGTTATTTCGGTTTATTTAAGTAGAAATAAAATTAAGCGAATAGTTTATAAATAATATTAGTAAGTAGGATTAATTACCGACGTAGACTATTATATTACTAATTATTAGATTTATAAAGTATTAAAAGCATTTAAGGATAAGATTCCTAGATTAATATATTTAATTCCTTTAAAAGAAGATTATAGATTATAAATATTTCTAGTAATCGATTTTAAATTTATACTTAGAGACCGCTACGGTTATAATATATTAATAATTATTATAAATCGATTTTCGAAAGCAAATTAGAGTATCCTTTATAAAAATATTATTACTATTAAAGACGCCGCTATTTTATATTATTAAAGCCTCTATCGCCTCTTTGGATTACTTAATAAAGTGATTAGCGATAGAGGATTATAATTCGTATTTTAAATAATATAGGAGGCGGCCTTTATATTGAACGTTAAATAGAAGTTAGTTATATTAAAATATTTATAAACCGCTAATTAAATTAAGAATTTATATTAATATATTAATTAACGGTTAAAACCCTATATTAATTATAATTAAAATGATTAGTCGGAATTTATTTTAGTATTAAATATAGCCTAAATAAATCTACTTTATAATAATTTAAATAATTTATCCCTTAGAGAAATTATTATAGGCTTCCTAATACCTAGTATATTGGATTAGGAAGACTATATAAATCTAAAGCTACCGAAAACGGAAATTAATTAATAGGAAGTTTATTAATTAATTAAATAATTGAAATCTTTCTACGTAATGGCTCGCTATACTATTAATAAGGTATAATAGTAATAGATGGCCTAGGCTAATAAATACTATAGGGAATTAGATTTCGGAGTCGGTAATTAAATTTTTATTATTAAATGAAATTAGATTATAGATCGACCTAATAATAAATTCGATTAGTATTAGATTAAAATTCCTTATAGGATTAAAATTATAAAAGGTTATTTTTATAAATTAAAGGTTCTTAAAAGATAGAAAAGAGTAATAATTTATTATATTAACCGTTTAAGGAAGTATAAGGATAATCCGTTATTAAAGTAAGGTAATAAAAACCTAGCCGGCGAATTAATTAATAGCGATTAAAAGGAATAGGAAATTTTAAAAGTAGTTTTATCGAAGGTTATAAAAGGGAAGCTAGAGTATTAGGTAGAATAGAAAGGATAGGACCCCGATTTAGAATTTTAGCCGACAAATAATTTTATTAATTTAATAGAACTTTTAAAGGAATATTATAATACGAACCCTATAATATTAGGACTTCCTAAACGATTAGCCTAATAATTAACGGGTAATAAATTAAATTATAATAATAATAATAAATTAATTGAAGGATTACGAATTAATTTAAGAAAGAGAATAATAATAAAAAAGAAATAGGAAGACGTTAAAAGAAGTATTCGAATTATATTTATATTAAAATTTTTCTTTTTATTTTTAAAGCTTTAGGGTTAAGCCTTAACCCGGGGGGGAGGGTAATATAACGATTAAGATTTAGTACTATAAATTATATCCTATTCGTTTTATTAATAATATTTATAGGACCTACCGGTATTATTGATATAAATACCCTAATTAATTATACGGGCGGTATTAACCGTACGACCGTTTAATTAGTATTATGACTTATATATCGTATTTACGTACATTATTAAATTAGATAAGGAAAGCGGTCGAGGCTAATAGAATTTAATCCTATCCTATATAAGGATGCAATTTTAGGGCCTAAATTTCAACCTCTCCCTCTTTCCTTCTTTAACTTTAGTTATTTATTTTATTTATACCCAATTACGCAATACGGAACTACGTAAGCTAATACATTATAATATTAATAATATATCCTTCTACCCCTCTTTTAAAGAAGCGGAATATAATTAAATATATAATAATAGAGGAAATATATAATGAAGGCGAAATTTATTAAGAATTTATAAAAATACGTAATATAGAAGTAAATATTGTATTAAATATATTACTAATTAAAATAATAGAACGGGAGCCTACTATATTATTAATTAATTTTAAATATAATAAAATAATTATTTACGTCCGTATTAGTAATAACCTACCTAATAATAATAACGATAGTAATAAACCTATAAATAGAAATAATAACGACGGAGGTATTTAATTTCCTTATCGTCGATTCGGAGCTTTTTATAATAGTTAGGGCTATACTTTTATCGGACCGCTAATTCCCTATTAATATAATATAAAAATTTTTTATAAAGTACCCGATATATTAATTTTTAATAATAATTCTACCGATAAAGTATTATTTAATATTTAAATTTACTAAATAAAGAATAAGTTCCGTTAAAACGCTAATTATTTTATTAATAAAGATACCCGTATAAGCGAAATTATATTATGTTTAGGCGGCTCTATAGCGGACGGAATATTTCCTTATTTAGAACTCGATTATTTAAAAATAATTAGGATAATTAACGAATTCCTAAAATAATTATAAAATAATTATTATAATTATAAAACTAGCGAAAAAGTAATTTTAGAATTTAAACGTTTTAAAATAAAGGTAATCGACCGGTTCTAAGACTTTAAGGCTATATTCGTATATTTAATAGAATAATATTATATTTTTAAAAAAATATAGAAACGAAATATTCGTCGGAAAGTAATTAAAGAACTTAGAATATTAGTAAAAACTATATATTTAAACCCTAATAGAGGATTCGAAAATTATTATTAATTATTTTAATTATTAAATCTTAATATTAAATGTGAAGAATAAAAATTTAGGGATAAAAAATTGTTGATAACCCTTCGGAATTATAATACGAAATTTACTACTTTTAAATTGAATATTCTTAAATATTAGCGCCCTATTTTCGAAGAAATAAAGAAATTAAACGTTAAAAATCGCTATTTTAATTATTAATAAATTGGTTATTAATCTTTAATATACCTTAAGAAGGTTAAAATTTCTTCTATTAACGCTTTAAAAGCGGAGTTTAATATTATTGTAAATTAAATTTAAAATCCCTAAGTAAAAGCCCCGCCCGTAATTAATAATAAAGATTATTCTAATAGTATTTAATCCGGTAATAAAGAATAGGAAGATTTTAACGATTTAAAATTAGAATCCGATTCTAATTTGGAAAATTAGAACCCTAAGGATAAATTTCTATTCTAGGAAAAATATTAATTAAAAATATAAAAGGGATAAAAGGTATAATAATATATTAAATAAGTAAAATTTATTTAAATTTTAAATTTAATAAATATTTAGGGAATAGTAAATAATTTTTTATTATATATATTATAATTAATAATAAATTATTTATTATTATATACTGTATTTTCGTCGATACTGGAGTAAATATTTATATATTTATAAATAAAAGATTTAATATTAAATTGAAGAAGTTAAAATTTAATTATTATAAAGACTTTTTACTGGATTACGTTATATTATATAAAAAATTAGAATTAGATTTTATTAACCGAATTATATAAAATATTATACGGGTCTAAAGTTACTAATATAATAAATAATAAATATTAGTATTTCCCTAATTAAAAAAGGATATAATTTTAAGGAAAATATAATTAGTTAAAAATAATATATTATCCGATTACTATATTAGGAAGTTAATCTTTTTAAATAATATAATACCCGTTTTTAAAAATATAAAAGATATTACGTTAAATAAATTAATAAAACCGATTATAAATCCCTCCTTTTAATAAAATATAATTAATAGAGAAAAAGCTATAATTTTAAAAGATAAGAAGCGAAGGGATAGTAAAGTAATTTAAATAAAAATTTAGGAATTAGCGGCGGAATTAAATAAAATAGAGGCTGGAGGAATATTATAATTATAGGAGGAAAAGGAAATTCCTAATTATTACCCCTTCGAAATTTTATAAGCGAAGCTTAGAAAATCCTTATCGTCCTTAATATAGGAACGAATAATATATATAATAGATAAGGAATTTTATAACGTTAGGGAGGAGTTTATAATAAAGAAAGGTAAGAAAAAGGACCCGCTACCTAACCTTTTTTCTTTAATTAATAAAAAGGGCCCTTATTAATTAAAAAGGTAATAGGTATAGGTAAAGGTAAAACTTATAAATTTAATAGTAGTAAATATTATAATATTTAAATATTACGTTAAAAAGGCTAAGTTAGAGGTAATTAACCTATATAAAATTAATAGGATTATTAACGCTTTAAAAATTCGGTTATCGAAGCCGGCTAATACTATAGAGGATATAGTAATAATAATAGTAAAAATATTACCCGATTATTATTTATTAGAGGAGTTAGAAGTATTTAATAAAGTAAATTCTAATACCCTCTTAGAATATAATTCTAATATAGATTATAAGATTAAATTCGAAGAAGGCTATTAATTAAAGGAGTTAAGGATTAACCCGTTTTATCGAATAATATTAAGAGAATTAAAGGAATATAGGAAATATATTACTAATAATTTTTAAAAAGGCTTTATCGAAATAAATTCGGTACTATAAGTAATACCGGTCCTATTTATATTTAAAGCGAATAGAAGGTTGCGTTTTTACGTCGATTATAGGAAATTAAATATTATTTTAAAAAAGGACTATTACTTACTACCTTTAATCGAAGAAACCTTAATTCGAATTAATAAAGCGAAAATATTTACTAAAATTAATATTAAATAAACTTTCTATTATATTTATATAGTATTAGGTTATAAAAATCTTACGATTTTTAAAACCGGATTCGGAATATATAAATATAGGGTATTACCCTTTAATTTATATAGAGGACCTTTATTATTTTAAATAAAGATTAATAATATATTTATAGGTTATTAAAACTTCTATAACGTATATATTAATAATATTCTTATCTTCTTTAATAACCTTATTAATTATAAATATTATATTAAAATAATCCTAAATTGGTTAAGGGCTGTTAACCTATAGGCCGATATTGAAAAATATAAATTTTATATAATTAAAACGAAATTCTTAGGCTTTATTATTAATATTAACGGCGTAGTTATAAATCCGGATAAAATTACTATTATAAGAGGTTAGATTACCCCTAAGAATTTTAAAGGGGTATAAGTTTTTATAAGATTCGATAATTTTTATAGGAAATTTGTTAGGGAATTCGGTTGAATTATAAAGCTATTAAATAACTTTATTAAAAAGGATTAAACTTTTATATAGATAAAGGACTATTAATAAGCMTTTGACCGATTAAAAATAATTTTATTAAATATATTTATATTTATATATTATAAATATAGTAACGAAATTTGGATAGAGATAGACGCTTTAAATAGAGTATACGTAGGAGTATTATTTTAAAAAAAGAATAATAAAGAAGATTAATACCTAATTGCTTTCTATTTAGAAATTATAGTACTAGTGGAATTTAATTACCTTATTTATAATAAAGAGTTCTTAATTATTATAAAAGGTATTAAATTATAGCGTTTAAAGTTGAAGGGTACTATTAAACCGTTTACGATTGTTACCGACTATTAGGCTTTAAAATATTTCTCTATAAAGAAATTATTTAATTTAAAATAAGTAGGCTAGGTAAAGTTACTATTAAAATATAATTTTAATATAATTTATTAATTTAGTAAAGAAAATATTATAATTAATACTTTCTTAAAGAAGTTAGAGGATATTAAAATAATAATTAAAAAGAGAGAGAGTTAATGTATATTACGTTTCCTTAAGTTTAAAAATAGAATATTCGTATATATAGACGATAAAGGGGAAATCCCGGTAGCGGAATTAATAATTATATTCGGGATATCCTAATTGAAAGTAGAAGTATTACCGGTAAAAATAAAGATGGAAAAGGAAGTAGAGATAAAGGCCGGAAGGGAGGCGGAACTACTATTAGATTTAGAATTAATAATAATATCCCCTATCGAAATATAATTATTAATTGAACGCCTTTTATATACGAATCGGAAGGACGAATCCATTTTAATTTATTAAACGAAGGCCGTAATTAGTAACGAAAATTTATATTTATTTTAAGTCCAAGGGCTAACCCTATATAATAATAAATTTATTATACTTGAGACTAACGATTTAAAAACGGAAGTAATATAAGGTTATTATAATATACTCCTTATAATCTATTTTAAAAGAAATAAGACCCGGAAGGTATTAGTAATAAAATATTAGTAGTTAAAATTAGTCGTTAATATCGATTATTATATTAATAATTATTAAATATATTATTCTTTAAAAGTCTTAAAGGATAAGACTCTTAGATTATTATAYATAGAACCGCTATAATTAGATTATCGGATTTAGTAATTAATTATAGTAGATTTTAAATCGATGTTTAAAGATAAGAAAAGGTATAATAACGCCCTCGTTATAATTAATTAATTCTTAAAGCTATTATAGTACTCCTTATATAAAGATATTGTAATAGGAAAGAAGGCGGCGATATTYTATTATAAAAGACTATATTGAATTTTAGGCTTATTATAATAAGTTACTAATAATAGAAGTCCCTAATTCGTTTCGGAATTTATATAGGAATTAGCCCGTCTTTTAAAAATAAAATAGAAGTTAAATAGCGTAGGGTATTTATAAATAGCCGGTTAAGCGGAGATTATAAATTAATATATTAATTAACGACTACGCCCTTATATTTTATATAATTAAGACGATTAATCGGATTTATTACTAGCCTTCAATTTTATATAAAGTTCTCTATTATACGAAAGTTTAGACGGGTTATCTCCGTACGAAGTAGTATTAAGATACCTAAGAATACTATTAATAATTAATTAAATTAAAGCGTTAAAATAAGATAATAAAGGTATGCCGAAAGAAAGACTATCGAAGGAATAAATTAAAGTAATAATATAAAGGTTAGACTAAATATAAACAGCGGTTAGAGTAGTTATTTAGAAAGTATAGGAAAAATAAATTAAATAAATTAATTATTACCGGCGCCCGCCCGATTTTAAGGTAGGAGATAAGGTATTTATTATTAAAAAGGCTTAATTAATAAATAGACCTAATAATAAATTAAATTTCCCCTTAATAAAAATCCCGTATAAAATTATAATAATAGTGGAATATTCCTATAAATTCGAAATTCCTACGTCCTAAAGAAGCTTAAAAGTATTTTACGCGGACCGATTAAGAAAGGATCCCGGGAACCCCCTACTTAATTAAGCTAACGAAAATTTAGGAGGCGAAATTATTAATAACGAAGAGGAATAGGAAGTAAAGGAAGTAGTAATTTATAAATTAATTAATAAACGTTTATAATATTAAGTAAATTAAAAGGGTTAGGACCCTAACCTAATATAGTATAACGTAATTAATTTTAAAAATATAGCGCGCAAACTAAAAGAATATTATAACGAAAATAAGGATAAGCTAGGACCTTTAAAAAGGCTATATTTATAATTAAAAGTAATAAATAATAATATAATTACGAAAGACTATAAAAAAGATAATTTATTAATAGACGATTTAAATAAGGGTAAGAAATTAAGGCGGTTATAAAGGAAAAAGTAAAGGGTAAGTTAATAAGGATAAATATTATACTATTCAATTATAAATTATAATTTTAATTATATAATATAATAATATAGTGTAATAACCTATATTAATTAATAAGAGCGTACTAAGACCCGATAGTATCTATCCTCTACTTAGGAGGCGGTTTATTCGAATCCGATTAGGGGAAGTTTTTTTATATTTTTTATACCTTTAATATATTATAATAACCAAATTAAAGATTTAATCGTAATACTTAGTATAGAATTTTACTTTCGGGATTTTATTATAATATAATAAATTAAATTAACCGTTACAATAAGTTCATATATTTTCATATAATTAATAATTATTTTATTATAGGGTTAGCCTATATTGTACGTAATTACTCACGTACTTTATATTAGCGTATAATAATTTTTAAAATTATTATCGCTATTAATTAACTAACTATAATAGCCTTTAATTATAGACTTATATCGGGCCTATARTTAAATTACCCTTATAAAATTAATCCTCTAAATACTTATTTATATTCTCTCCTTCTCTCCTTTGTACAATTATATATATTTATATTTACTATCTACCCTTTACTTATAATAATTAATTATACCTTTTAATTATTATATTTATAATATAAACCCTTCTTATAATTAATTTATTAATTATACGCGTATAAAAATCGCTTCGTTAATTGAATTATTAAATTTAATACCTTTAAATATCGATAATTATAAATCGTAATAATTATTAGTCCTACTCCCCTTTATTTAATAAATAAAAGTAAATACTCTTTATTTAAAGGATAAGAACTTCGCTTTATTACGACTATTCCCTTTGCTTTTATATTTTACGATAAGAGTAGTAACCCTATTACTTTTTCGCCTATTAATAATACCGGCGGCGATCTCCCTATTCCCAACGTTCTAATTATATTTTTTAATTTAAATAACGTCCGTAAGGTATTTGACGAATTCGTTAATACCTTCGATATAACCGTTTATTATATTATATTTTTCGAATTTCCCCCCTCTTCCGCCGTTAATAATTTTATTACTAATATCGAAAATAATAAAGAAAAGAAAGCTATTCCCCGTAACTATTTCGCGACTACTATTATCTTCGCTAATAATCCCGCCTTCTATTCAATTATTACCCCGCTCGGTCGCTTTTATTATATTAATTTTATATTCTATAATAATATTACTAACGATTTCGAACGCCGTAAAGCGGAGTTAAAAACCGCCTATATTATAATTAATAAAGCCTAAAATAATTTCGATTAAAAGAATTTCGATTATATTAATTTTTCGATTACATATATTAATTTCTAAATTTCGTACGCTAACTTCTAAAAGTAGTACGGCGACTTCTTCGCGGACTATAATACCTTTAAAATTTATAGCGTTAATATTCGGGCTCTATATAACGGCTTTATTAAAGTAAATAAAAGTAAGATATTATCCTTTAAATAAATAATAGAAAATCCGCCTATTTTTATTAATAAAAAAAATATTAATATTATCCGTAAATATAAAATTTTTAAAGCCTAACGTTTCTATATTTAATTTTAATAAAAGTACGACCTTTTATTTTACGTCGACGAAAATATTAAAATTATTTATATTATTATATTATTAAGCTTAAAAATCCTCTCTAATATTTAAAACAACTTCGACGTTATTTAGAATAATAGTAATAAGGATATTTAATATTAGAAAACGGGTATTGAATTTATAAAATATTTTATTATTCGCTTTTAAAATATTAATTTAAAGATAAACGCCGGCCGCCGTCTAAAGGAGTTCTTTATAAAAAATATATTTTTTATTAAATTCGAACTCGAATTTACTAATTTTATAAATTTATATAATTTCGACAATTCTATAAAAGTCTATTATTTATAAAATAAAATTAATAAGCGTTTTTATAACGTATTAATTTACTATAATTTCCCCGAAATTAACGATTTTAAAAAATAGTTTATAATTTATCGTACTATCGTTAATAATTTCGAAGATATTAATTATTATTATAAAATAAATATTTATATTCTAAATATTAGCCTTTTAAACCCTAATAATAATAGTAGTAATAATATTTCTAATAATATTATTAACTTCCGTAATACCGATAATCTCCCTATTAATTAAAGTAGTAATAAAATAGATTTTAACGCTATTAACTTTATTATTTTTATTTATAAAAATATTTTCGACTAATATTCTCGTAATAATCTTTATTATTATTATATTAAGCCTAAATATATTGCCCGCGAATATATTATTTTTATTAATTATAATTCCTAGGATTTTTAATATAAGAAGGGTAAGAAAAATAAAGGTAAAAGTAAAGGTAAAGGTTATAATTATAATTATAATAATTAAGAAGAAGTCCGCGCTATAAATACTGCTCCTACTATTTTAATCGCTTTTATAAAAATTATTATTAACGGCGAATATTATAATAATCCGGAAAACGAATAGCCTCTATACCTAATCGTATATAGAAACCTTATCGGTTATCTTTATTTTAAAAACGAATTTTAAATTCTTTTAAATTAAAGGTTTTAAAGGAAATTAGGATTTAATCTTTAAATAATTCTATTTCGTTAAATTTAATATTCTTATTTTTTTATATTATAATTAGTTTGCGTAAAGATTATTATATTTTTCTTATTAATATTAATTATTCTACTTTCGCTTTTATTAATCGTTCGTTTATTATTAAATATAACTTCTTTCGCTTTCGCCTCCTTTAGTTAAAGAAATTAATTTTCGCTAATAGAATAATTAAAGGCATTATTTTTAAAAGGGTAATAATTAAATTCTATATTGATTATTATAATAAGACTTTTACCTTTTTAATTTATAATATTTCTAAGAACTACCTAATTATTTTAAGTTTCCCGTAAATATAATATTATAAATCCGAAATCAATTACGAATATTATAAAGTACGTTTTAATAACCCTATTTATTATAGTCGCTATCTACTTTTAAATTTTTTTAAAGAATAGATTGCGGCCTTTAGAATTCTTATTAATAAAATCTCTATAACTTCTATTCGAAAAAAGGCTATTCTTTAATTAATACTTACTTTAAAACCCTCTCCTATTTTTAAAATAGAATTTACTATTACCGAACCCGCTTTAGAGCCTTCTCCCGTCCTTAAGATTAAATCCACTCTAAAATTTACCGAATCCGTTCTAAAGCCCGTTATTCTAATTATAATTAAGATTAACCTTAAAATTAATTACCGAATTATCTTTACTCCCGTTAAAATATTAATAATTAAGAGAGCTAAATCGAAGATCGGTATTACCGGTACGGCGGCCCTCCTTATTAAAATTAAAAACCTTATATTTTACGAATTTTACGTCCGCTTTAATAATTAATATATTTTTATAAGTATAAAGTATTTTTATGCCCGCTGTTACTATAATTCTAATTATAATTTCAATTTTAATAATATCCGGGAATTTAATACGGCTACTTTCAATTTCGTTTACAAATTATAGTAGTTATAGCCGTATATTACGAATTACATTTAAATTAAAAAGCTAATAATTATAATAGAGATTTAGGATATAAATTTAACGGAGGAAATAATTAATAATATTATAGAGGGTAATAATTAATAATATAAGGAAAGTTTTCCCTCCGTTCTTTATAATTTTATTAACGAAATAACTAATATTTATATATTAGAAGAATTTTATAAGGCTATAATTTTCGCTAAAGTTATTCACTTTACTGGAAACTTTAATAAAAATACGCCGCTATATAAAGAAACAATCCGACGGATATATTTAATTAAAATTTCTAAGGAGGATATAAAGAAGTTTTTTAATAAAATTAATTGTCCTATAAAAACTAAGGACGAAATTTTCAAAATTTTAAAAAAATTAAAAGGCCATTACTATATTAATAAAGTAGTAGCCTTCTTCCCCTCTTTAGTAAATAAAATCCCTCTATACTACTCCTATAATTATAAAATCGAATTTAAGCCGGGTAAAACGCCCCCTAATATACGATTGCGATGAATATTATTTATTAAAACCGTTATAATTAAGAAATAAATCGACGATAATTTAAAGAAGAATTTTATCCGCCTATTATAATTTATAGCCGCCTCGCTTATCCTATTAATTAAGAAGTTAGGTAATAGTATCTATATTTATATAGATTATTATAATATTAATAACGTAATAATAAAAACTCGGTACTTATTATTATTAATTAAAGAGACCTTCGATACTATTTATAAAACTAAGATCTTTATTAAATTTAATATTATTATAGTATTTAATAGGATATATATTAAGGAAGGTTATAAATAATTAATAATTTTTATTACCCGCTTTAGCTTCTATAAATCTATTATATACCTATTCGGTTTATAGGGTGCGCTAGGAACTTTCTAAAATTATATTAATAATATATTATATAATATCTTCGATATTTATACTATTATATATTTCGATAACGTTTTAATTTATTCGGATAACGAAAAAGAATATAAAAAGTATATTAAGGAAATCTTACGGCGGATAATTAAAGTAAATCTCTAAATTAATATTAATAAATACGAATTCTATATTACCTATATAAAGTATTTAAATTTTATTATTATTTTAGGAAGTTTCGAAATAAATCCCGAAAAAGTCTTTATAATTATAATTTAGGAAGTTTTAAATTCTAAGAGGTCGCTATAATACTTTTTAAACTTCGTTAATTTCTACCGACGTTTTATTAAATACTTTTCAATTATTACCGGCCTACTATACGAATTAATTAAAAAAACGGCGGATTAGTAATAGATTAAATAATATTAAAAGTCCTTCGAAGCCTTTAAGAAAGCCTTTAATAGCGGCCTTATATTTTATATTTATAATTGGTCTAAATAAACCGTCGTCGAAACGGACGCTTTAAATTAGGTTTATAATAGTACTTTATTATAATATAATAAAGAGGGTATTCTTTATTTTATTACGTATTTTAATTAATAATATTCTTTAATTAAATATAATTATAATATTTATAATAAGGAATTACTAATAATTATTAAAGCCTTAAAAGAATAGCGCCCCGAATTAAAAGGAATATAAAAACCTTTCGAAGTCTTTACGGATTATAAAAGTCTTAAGACTTTTATTATTAATAAATAGCTTACCCCCTATTATATATAATAATTTTAATTCCTCTCCTAGTTTAATTTTATAATTAAATACCGGCCGGGTTCGCTATAAGTATACTCCGACGCCCTAAATAAGAAGCCGGAAGATWTATTTAAGGACGAAACCGACGAATAATTATTAATTAAAAATAAAGTCCTATTTAATTATAATATTTTTATTAATAGAACTTTTATTTTAAAAGACGGAAGGGAAGAAGATATTAGAATTAACGTTAATATTAAATATATTTACGAATTAGAAATTATAAACGAGAAATTTATTAACAATTTAATAATAGAGGGATATAAGAAATTAATTTTTTTATAAAACGTTATAGCCTACTTATTAAATCCTAATTAGAAGGTATAATTTAAGGAAATTAAAAATTAAATAAAGAAAATATCTTTCGCCGAATATAAAGTAATTTAGGGACGGGCGTATTATTATAATATTATTTTCGTTAACCCTATAGATATTAAACTTTAATTATAATTCCTTCGCCGTATTTATAATTCGCTTTTAACTAGATACCCAAGTCGTAAAAAGACCTACTTATTATTCTCGTAGTTTTTCTTTTAGTTAAAAATATACGCTACTATTAAAATTTATTATAAGGCCTATTTAATATACGCTAAGTCTAAATTATTATAATACGCCCCCTATAATTTTTTAAAGTTATTAATAATATTATTCGTACCGTAGAAAGATATTTTAATTAATTACATTATATTATTAATACCCTACGTCTATCGAAATTAAGAATTTAAATATATTATTATAATAATCGACCAATTAATTAAAATATAGTATTTTATCCCTACTATTAATTTTATAACCGAAGAACTAATAAATTATTTTATTGAAAAGGTCTATAATATTTATAAACTACCGGACTCTATTATTTCTAACTATAATTCCTAATTCGTTTCCCGGTTTTAAAGAACCCTATCGTCCTACTTAGAAGTAATTTTTAAGCCCTCCTCCGTATTCTATTTAATTACTAACGGCTAAACCGAATATATTAATATAAAAATAGAAAAATACCTTCGCTTCTATATTAATTAGGCGTAAAATAATTAAATAAATTAATTGCTAATTATAGAATTCGTTAATAATAATTTAATTTCCGAATTTACGGGAATATTCCCCTTCTTCGCTAATTATAATTTCTATCCTTATATAGGCGTCGAACCGGCGAAACCCTATCTTCCAAATATATTAGTATAATAATAAATAGAATATTTTAAAATTAATAAAATTGCTAATTATTTTAAAGAAATTTTAAATTATATTACGGATTAAATTAAATAAATTTAATAATAATATAAGGATAATACTAATATTCGACGATTAAACGCTCTAAAATATAAGGCGGGAGATAAAATTTTATTTAATACGGAAAATTTCGAAACTAATCGCTTATACGCTAAATTTACGCCCCTATTTAAAAGTCCCTTCGAAATTTTTAAAGCGGATAATTATAAAATTATATTTAAATTCTTAATTAATATAAAGTATAATCCAACCTTTTATATTAATAAAGTAAAATTATAGGATAAAGTCGGCGTTCTAAAGTAAACGCTTATAAAGGAATAGAACGTTTATATTAATTACGGATGGATTATAAAGAGGATTAATAATAGGGAAAATTCGGTCGAATATAATTTTGAGAAATTCGACGGCTATTAAAAGAATAAAAAAGGCTATTAAAAATATTATATCGTTTAAGGACCCCTTTATTAACTATTATAATAATTATATATTAATATAATTATAGCCCTTAATAAAATACGGGGGTTCTATGAAATATATTTAAATAAGCCGTACCCTTTAGATTAAGCGGTAGTAAAAAAGAAGCGGAAATAGTTATTAAAGAAGGGAGGGCCGGCTATAGAAACGGAGGCCTTAATTAAAAAATATAGAGAATATAGAGGATTGGGGACGGAGCGGGAGGTTTTAGCCCTATAATAAAGGTCGCCGCGGCTTATAATAACGGCGGTTATAGAAGTATTTTAAGGGCGGACTATTCGTTTAATAGGGATTTCTATTATTTTATATAATTTTAATTAACTATATAGTTTCTTTTAATTAAGGGAAATATTATAGGGTTAGCCTATATCGTACGTAATTATTTATATACTTTATATTAACGTATAATAATTTTTAAAATTATTATCGTTATTAATTAATTAATTATAATGGCTTTTAACCGTAAACTTATATCGGGCTTATAATTAAATTACCCTTATAAGGCTAATCCTCTAAATATTCGTTTATACTCTCTCCTTCTCTCCTTCGTATAATTATATATATTTATATTTATTATTTACCTTTTATTCGTAATATATCTTTTATTTCGTTTTCTTTTCTTTCGGCTTTAAGGTTAAACCTTCTTTTAAAGGGGGGGGTAATATTATAATATAATTAGATAGGTGCTTAGAATACTAAACATTAAATAATAGGGGTGCCGGGTATAAAGTATTAGTATTATAATATATCGGATAGAATAAGGCTTATATTTTTATTAATAGGCCGTACGGATTGGGAAAGCGGCGACGCCTAGTAGAACCGATTTATATATTCGAATTTATAATACCAACATTTATTTACTTTCCCTTTCCTTCTTTATATTTAATATTATTTTAATTTATAACTTCTAATCTTATAATTGTATCTCTCGTAGAATTACGCTTTTATACCTATTCTTTCGGCGTTCCGGCGCCGTAATCCTGCAAATCTCTAATTGTATTTTTATTTAATTTATATATATAATTTAAGAATAGATTTTTTACTACTCTCTTTTAATCTTCTCCTCTTCGTATAATATTATATTTTCTCTAAGTCTCTTTTAATTGGCATCGTAATAATTATAGAAATTTTTATAATATTAGAATATATATATAGAGGGTAGTTTTAACGAAATAGTTCTAATAGTATTATTTTTATAGTATATGGACTACCCGTTATTATAATATAACTTCGTATTACGGGTTTATTAAGTATATACGGTAGTAGGGGTAGAATAGAGTTTAAAATTATTAATAAGGAGGAAAAGGTCTATAGGCCTAAATAAGTCTATAAAGAAATAGTTAAGTATTAGAAGAAATAAATAGGCGGCGAATATAATTATAATTTATTTAAAAGGTTTATAGGCCTAAAGCATCTCTAGAAGCCTAATTCTTAGAACTAAATATAATTTTTAAGCGCTAGCCCGTTATATTACCCCCCTACTCCTTCTCCCTATACGTATAAAAATAATAAAAATTATTATATATAAAAGAATCCTAGAATTTAATAAGCGGCCTCCTATTTATACTGTAGACCCTCTATATTAAATGCTTCCTAATTAATTAAATATTTATTATTATAATTCTAAACGATTAAATAAATAATAAAATAATATAAATACTAGATTCCTCTATAGTTAATATAGAGGTTTTATATGTATTCGTATATTTATTTTAAAAATTAAGCCCCCGGGAACTATATCGACCGCAATACTTACTTATATACGTATACAACCAAAACTTCTATATAAAATCCTAGCTCTATTTAACCGTATAAACCCTCGTCCTATTTCTACTAAAGAAGCGCTATAATAAGACCGTCCCTAATTCCGGATTTATAGTATCTATAATTTCCTTATTTTTTTATAAGTATAGAATAGCTACAAGGCTTCAATATATTATTAACGTAATTTTTACCCTTTATATTTGTAAGGTAATATTAAAGTACCTTTCCTTATAGTAACCTAACCTATATAATTATAATTTATTATAACCCTCCTTCGGTTATAAATAAAAATTATTATTTAAATTTAAAAAGCGACCTTAAAGCTTATATTAAGTTAGCCGACTGAATTAAGTAAAGGGCGGGTAATTAAATTCTAACCTCTTAAAATAATAAATATAATATTTTTAGGCCGATTTTTAATCTTTTTAAATAGTAAATTATTTATAATTATTATAAATCTCGTTATTATTAAATAAATTTTTATCCGGTTTAAATAAAGTAATTTATAATTATATAACGGCTTTACCCTTACCTTTATTCTTATTAATAAAATATTCCTTTACCTAATATTATTAGGAATTATAATTTATATAATAGTTCTCCTTCTTCTAATATTATTATTATTTAAAAATAATAATAATATTAGAATTAGAATTATTAAGTACCTTTTCGTCGTCCTATTTTTATAGCGCCGATTTATATAAAATTTCCGGCGTCTATAGAACTTCCTACCCTTAAATAATTATTATTATTAAAGCGGCGTAAGAATTTTAAGAATTTAATATAAGTTTCTAAAGTATTATAGTCCTATATACGTATCTTCTATTCTTTATTTAAGCTACCCTTTAATATTATTATTTTAATATTATTTAATTATATAAAAGCCCTAACTTTATAGAAAATATTATTAAATCGAAGGATATATTTAGTTATAAATTCTTTATTATTCTAGAAGGTATCGAAGAGTTCTAAATTAATATACTTATTTATATTTAGGTCCTTATAATCGAAGCGGACTTTCTATAAAAGCCAGTTAAAGGAGCGGTTAAAGGGTTACTTTATAAAGGGGAGCAAATTAATTTTAATTAATAATAAAAGGTTAGAATAAAAGTAATAGAATTAGGCCTCTAAATCACCGTTACCAATAGCGTAATTATTGGTATATAATTTAATTTCAGCGCTATAAATCTACGTATCGACTTCTTTAACAATCCTTATAAATTATTATAATGTACTAGCTCACGTAATTCCGTATCGTATAATTGAATATAAATATATAAAATAATTAAAGTTAAAGAAGGAAAGAGGGAGAGGTTAAAATTTAAGCTTTAGAATTACATCCTTATATAGGATACGCCTAGATTCTACCAACTTCGACCGCCTTCCTTATCTAATCTAATAATACACGTAAATACGATATATAAGTCGTAGTACTAATTAAATAGGCGTATATATTAATGCCGCCCGTGCAATTAATTAAAATATACGCTTTAATAATACCGGTAGGTCTTATAAGTATTATAATAAAACGAATAGGATATAGTTTATAGTATTAAATCCTAGTTATTATACTACCTTCCCCCCCGGGTTAAGGCTTAACCCTAGAGCTTTAAAAAATAAAAAAAGAAAAATTTTAATATAAATATAAATCGAATACTTCCTCTAATATCCTTCTTCTAATATCCTCCTACTTCTTCCTTATTATTATTCTCCTCCTTAAATTAATTTGTAATCCTTCTACTAATATATTATTATCGTTATAATCTAATTTATTACCCTTTAATTATTAATCTAATTACTTAGGGGGTCCCGGCATCGTAGGGTTCGTATTATAATATTCCTTTAAAAGTTTTATTAAATTGACGAAGTTACTTACTAGCTAGAATTCTAAATCGGGGTCCTAGCCCTTCTATTCTATTTAATATTCCAACTTTCCTTTAATAATTTTTAACGAAATAACCTTCAAAACTTCTTATTCCTCTTAATTATTTATTAATTCGCTTACTAGGTTCTTATTACCTTATCTTAATATTAAGTTATTAATATATTTCTTTAAACAGTTAATATAATAAATAATTATTCCTTTCTATCCCTTAGGAACTTCTAGTTTATAAGAATATCCTTTTATAGCTTTAATTTTATAAGGAATTTTAGTCTAGCGCTAATCGAATTTATTGTTGGGCCGGTTTATAATTTAACCCCTTTTAATAATAAAGACGCGGTTTCTAATGCTGAAATTTAGTTCTTTTTTATATTTATTCGCTTAAATAATTTACTATTATTAAACCTTATTAATAGCGTAGCGCGTAATTACTTAGAAAATCTTTAACTAATTAATTAATTAATAGGCTTTTTATTAATTAATTTTAGTCTTAAGAGGTTTTAATTTAATTCGGTCTTCTTAGTTTAATATATTAGGTATAGGGAAATTTATAATAACCTCTTTAAAGGATAGGCCGTTTAGATTGTCGTAGGGTAAATTTATTTAAATTACGTCTAGCGTTGGGATAAATTCTAATTAATTATTTTAATTATAATTAATATATAGTTTTAACCGTTAATTAATATATTAATATAAATTTTCGACCTATTTAGTAGTCTATAAATAGCTTAACGTAGCTAGCTTCTATTTAATATTTAGTAAAGAAGTTATTTCTTATATTATTTAGGATATAAATTGCGGTCTTCTATCGTTAATTACTTTATTGKGTAGTTTAAAGAGTCGATAAGGCTTACGGTAGTATAGGATAGCGGTATCTTTCGCGGTAACTATATTTTTATAAGGGATATTCTAACTTATTTTTATAAATTGGTTTATAATAATTATTAATATATTATAATTATATTAATCTTTAAGTATAAATTTAAAATCGATTACTAATAATTTTTAAATTCTATAGTCTTTTTTTAGGGGAATAGAGTATAATAAATTAGGCGTCTTATTTTTAAGAGCCTTCGATACTTTATAAATCTAGTAATTTCCGATATATCGATCTACGTTAGCCGTTAATCCTATCTATTAATACTATTTATATATTATTCGCTTAATCTTATTCTTACTTAGGTATATCGATATTACCGGGCAATAGGTTACTTTAATAAATTTAGTTCGTAAATTATTATTTTCGGGAATTATTAACTTATAATTTTTAGTTAATAATTTATCCTTAATAATAAAGGGCGAGCCGTCTTCCTTCGCCTTTTCTTTATAAATAAATAGTAATTCCGAAGAGCGGTTAGTTTAGATAAATTTATTAATTAAGTCGTAGTTAATTTCGAATTTAGTAATTATTGCGCTAATCGTTTTATCCTCCCCTTCCGAATTAGTTAAGGGTTTTAAGTCTATTAATTTATCGCTAACGAAAGTAAAGAATTTATTATCGGTGGATTTAAATATTCGTAAAGTAAATTAATTTTTTTTCTTATCTTTTACCGTCTTTAAGTCCTTTAATTTGCGTAATAGCGCGTTAGTAGCTACGTTTTCTTTATTAGGCCGGTAGGTTATTTTAAATTAGTATTTAAATAAGATCTTTAATTACTATACTTATCTTTTATTTAATACCTTCTTTTTATTAAAATATTCGAATACTTAATAATTTATATATATTGTAAATAGTATAGTACCTTTAAATTTAGGGCGCTATTAATTAATACTTTTTATAATTATTAGGAGTTCTTTATTATAAATTAAGTAATTGAATTCTACTGAATTTATAATTTCGGAATAGAAGGCTACCGGGTATTATTCGTTATCCTTAGGTTGGAATTAATTTATTATTCTAGCGTAAATTTTATTATTAGCGTTTATTTCGATTCGAATTTCCTTTTTGTAGTCGAAATATAATAATATAGGGGCGTTGAGTAAGCTCCTTTTTAAGGAGTCGAATACTTCTTTATAATAATCATCCTATTTAAAAGCTAAATCTTTCTTTATTAAATTAGTAAATAATTTCGCCTTCTTATTAAAGTTTCGAATAAATTTCCGGTAAAAGTTATAAAAGCTTAAGAAGGCTTATATATTTTTTATAGTAATTAAAGTCTTTTAATCCTTTATAACTATTACTTTCTCCGGGTCTACCGAAATCCTATCGGTACTAATAATAAATTTTAAAAATTTAGTCTTAATAATATTAAATTCGTACTTTTTAATATTAGTTTAGAGCTTTATTTCTTCGAGTTTTTATAGTATTATATTAATATATTTATTATAATTTTTTTAATTATTAGAATAAATTAAAATATTATCGATATAAGCGTTATAGAATAAATCTAGGTACCTTATTAGGACTTTATTAATAAACTATTAGAACGAAGAGGGGCCTCCCGTAAGTCCGAAGGGTAATATTTTATATTTATATATACTATATCGAATTTTAAACGTTATAAAGTTTTCGTAATCCGGATACATTTATATATAATAGAATATTTAACGAATATTTATTTTAGTAAATACTTTAATTTAATTAATACGAGCTAGAATCTTATTAATAAACGGTAAAGGGTAGCGGTCCTTCTTAAATAGGGTATTAATTTTATAATAATTTATATAGAATTATAATCCTCTATTTATTTTAAATACGAATAATATAGGCGCCGCCTATAATACTGAATTAGTTTTAATAAATCCTTTTTAAAAGTTATTAATAATATATTATTTATATTCTTTTAATTCTTTAAAAATTATTTTATATAATAAATTATATTTAAAATTTTAGGGGGATTTACCTTCCTTAAATTCGATTTTATAATTAATCTTATCCTTTAATTCGGGTAAGGTATCCGATTCCTTCTTATTAAAAATATTAATACAATTCTAATACTTTTTAGGAAATTTATTTATAATGAACTATTGGTACTCCTTATTGTTTTTTAAAAGTAGGGTATTAATCTTTATTAATTTAATTAGCTTATTAATTTCGTATAAATTAATTTCTTCGATAATTTTATTATATTTAATATAAAAATCTATTATAATTATATTAATTATAGTATAATTATAAGGTCTTCTCTTTATCCAATTAAATTTTCGCTTTATATAATATAGACTTTATTTATTATAATATAAATAAAGGTCTTTACTTTAACGATAAATATCTTTTACTAATTATTCCATTTTTATAATTTCGGCGATAGAGGCGTAATTGTATTTAATATTATTAAATAATTACTATTCTATTTAATTAATATCCGATATAAAATCGCTTATAGTATAATATATAGCGTTATAAATACCCTTTAATTATTAATCCGATAGTAATTTCCCCTTTAGAGTCTCGCTTACCTTTTTCTCCTCTTTCAAATCTTTCTTTATTAATATTTATATTGTAAATATCCCTTTCTCTAATTCCTCAATCCTTTTTTTAATAACCTTTTCTTCTACTATTCTAGTATTTTCTTTCTTTATTTCCTCCGTTTTACTTTATAATTTCGTAATAATAGCGTTTATTTCTTTTACGGCTTTTACGGTAGCGACTTCCTTTAAATATTTAATTTATAATAGTACGCTATCCGTCCGGCGTTTATCTTCCTTAATTATTAAATATTCTCTCCTTTTTATATCCTTTTCGAAGGCTGGGTCTAATAATAAAGGCCTTCGTTTATTAATATCGATATCTTTAATATCAGGACTCTTATCTATATTTTCCGGGAATTATAATTAATTACTTTAATAATTAAAAAGTACGTTATATTTAGTTAATTATATATAGTTAATAATTATATCCCTTTTTATATTAGGGAGTATAATTATTTATTAATCTTTAAATTTAAATTTTTAAATCTTAATATAGTTTTTAAAAATTTGAAAGATAATATTAAATTAGGACGTTTTATAGGGTTAAACGTATCCTAAATTGAAATTATTATTTAATTTAAATTAAAGATATTTATATAATTTTTAAATAAATTTCTCGTTTATAATAAGATATGCGTCTACTCCCGTATTTATAAACGCTTTATAAATTGAAATTAATAGTCTATTATTTACTATAATATATTTAATAAGAAAGGAAGATCCTCTTCTTAAGTAATTTCGTAGAATAAATTTATTTTTATTATTATATTTATTTAATCCGTCCTTTAAATTAATTTATAGACTATTAACCGATATTTTATTTAAAAGGGAGATTTCTTTCCTTAGGTTTAATCGTTTTTTAATTCTTTAGAATCCTTTTCCTATTCGATTATAATATTAGAATTTTCCTCTTTTAATTCAATTTCGTCGTCGGAAAGCTCGGCCTATATAGTATTAAATTTAGCCTCTATAATTTTATAGAATTAATTTCGACGAGGGTATAAAATAAATATATAATTAGGTTTTCGATAAATAAAATATTTACTTTCGGTTTATAGAGTACGAGTTTCTTCCTTAGAGGGTTTTTTATATATAAAGGATAAACCGGGCAATCGGTTACGAAGGGGTTTAAATATAGTATTTTTAAATAATTTTTTATAATTAAAAGGTTTGGATATTAATAATTTCTTATCCTTATTATCTCTTTAGTTCTAACTTTAATTTATATAGAAGCTTTTATCGAAATTTTGTAATATTTTTATATATTTGTTATAAGTACCTTTCGAACGATAAATAATTTCGGCGAAATTATAAAGGCGTATAATAATTTTACGACGGAATTTAATCTTTTACTAATTTTCGAAGATATTATAATAATTAATTAGATGAGTAAAGGTAATTTTAAAGTTTTTAAAGCGTTTATTAGAATATATAAATAATTTTTTATAATTTTCGTATACTTTTTTATTAATATTAAAATTATAATAATTAATTTATAAATAAACTATTAATTATTTAATAGTTTCTAAACGTATTAAATTAGTATTTGGGCGAATAAAAGGAAAGAAATGTTTTAATATTTATTTAGATAATTTAGAGATAATATTATTAAAGGCTACTTTATTATTCGTAAAGTAATTAGCGTTAACCTTTAATTAATAATATATTTAAAAATATTATATATCGAAATCGAATTTATTATTTTCTTTTCCCGAGAAGGTAAATACTTCGATTTTAGCCGTCTTACTTTTGCGGTAGTTTTTATCGAACGAATATAGATTAGTAAATATAGTATTATAATTATAGAATTTAATATTATTAAAATAAGGGAGGTTTAGAAGGGGGCGTTAAAGAGGATTATTAGCGTCGTCGCTATTATTATTATTATTATTAGGGTTGTCGTTGGGATTGTTACTATTAATACTAAAATAATATGGCGGGGTCTTTAAAGGTCGATAGTTATCGCCGAATAATTTATTATATTTATAGTAAATAATATTAATTAAAAGGATAATATTAGGAAAATATTTAATAAATTTATAAAAGGTAATTTTCTCTTTAATTTTGTATAATTTAATTGGTTCGGTAGTATTTAATTCTTCTTTAATTATACCCGTTAAAATAACGATACGCTTTAAACTATTAATTTACGTTTCGAAATAGGATATTTTAATAGCGTATTAGGCTTAAATATAATTAAATTTATTAATATAATCCTTTTTAAATCCTTAGGTTTAATTCCGAATGTATTCTTTATATATTATAATAGTATTTTCGGTTATTTTTATAATAGTATTAATAGTTCGTTCGGAAAATTTAATTTATTCGCTATATTCGTAACGAAATTTAAAATATTTATCTCTTATCCTCTAAGCCTCTATAACTAAATCTTTCTTATTTTAGTCGGTTACTTTCAATTATTATTTAAGGTTAATTATTTCTTCTATATAATTGAATTTATTGGGGGCGCTTACTTTAGAACGGCTATTTATATTAATTTAATATTCTTTTGCCTTTTGGACGAAGTATATAATTTATTTATTTATTTTAATTATAGTTTCGTAAATATAGTAGAGTACCTAAACTACCTCTTTAATAATATTAACGAAAGCTTCTAGAGCGTAAACCCTTATATTAATTTTATATTATATAGTATTAGGGTTTTAATTTAATAGGGTAAGGAATTTTTAGAAGGTAAAGGGACTATTTTAATTACGGATAGAATAAGAGCGACGTCTATCCTATATAATAATATAGAAATTAATAACGCAATTTCCTTTATTATTTTTATTATTATTATTAAATAAATTAATATAAACCGTACTATCTATAATAATTTCGTTTACTTTTAAAGCGTAATAATAGACTTTTATTAACGGATAAAATTTATTTATATAAATAGCCAAATTACTAATTAAATCTTATTAAAATTAGTCTCCTATTAAATAAATTATTAAAAGCAATAGGGGTTTAATTAATAAATTTATTATTTAATAATTAAATTCCTTAACGTCGATAGAAATATAATAGATTTAGGAGTTTTAAATAGTAATACTATTACGTTGCGAATTTAATATATTATCGAAATTATTTTAATTAAATCGGATATAATAATAAGGGATCTCTTTTATAATTTACTATTTATAAGGGGGTACGTACTTACGTATAATTTCGGGGCTTAATTCGTTTAGGGTGCGATAAAGGTTAAGCGGGGAATTTGTTTTAGGAATATATTTAATATTACGTTTGAATCGCGCTACGAATTTAATAAGTATTTTTTTTTTAGGATTATAAAGAGTAGAAATATTATAATTTTGGAGGGGTAATTTATTAAAAATATATTACTTTTTAATAGGGGTTAACGCTACGACCAATTTATTATTAAACGATTCGTCGCTTCTAATATAAAAGGAGGCGTCGTTTTCGTTTTCTTAATTAAGGTCTCTTTTAATATTATCTTCCTATTCGAAGGAGATATTAATATTATAATAATTATTTTTACTGTAATTAGCGGTATAGGGATATTTAAGGTTATATTATTATTATTAATTATTAGGGACGAGAGGACGACCCGAAGGTACGTCCTAAATGTAATTAATTATAAAAATTAATTTTCGTTGTAATTAGTAGGGGGTTATTAGGTTTAAGAGAGGTCGGGTTTAATAACGGGTTTATAATATTATTAAAATAATATTCGGGGTTAGAAATTGGCGAAGCGATTTATTAGGGTTTTCGGGTTTAATAAGGATTTTAATTACTTTCCTAAATAAACGTAATAAATTTTAATTAAATATTATAATATATTAATTTACGTAATTCCGTATTACGTAATTGAATATAAATATATAAAATAATTAAAGTTAAAGAAGGAAAGAGGGAGAAGTTAAAATTTGGGCCTTAGAATTATATCCTTATATAGGATACGCTTAGATTTTACCAACCTCGACCACCTTCCTTATTTAATCTAATAATATACGTAAATATAATATATAAATTGTAATATTAATTAAATAAGCGTATATATTAATACCGCCCGTATAATTAATTAAGGTACGCGCTTTAATAATACCGGTAGGTCTTATAAGTATTATAATAAGACGAATAGGATATAGTCTATAGTATTAGATCCTAATCGTTATATAAATATATCGAAATAGGGAATATTAGGTTTTAATTAGGAAGGATTAATAGAATTTATAGCGAAGGAAGAAGTTTTAAATTTAATTAATTCGGAAACGAAGGATTAAATAACGACGGCGATTTATTATTAGCGTTCGTTAACGCTCTATACCTAAGGGATAAATATTATAATAAAAAAAGAAAAGGGGTTTATAAAGATAAAAGAAATAAAGGTCTTATAAAGACGGTTGAATAGGGCTCTCTTATATAAACGAATAGAGAAATTTAGAGGGATTGAAAGAAGAGGGTTAATAATATACGTACTATTATAAGTCTATTAAGTATATATAGTAATAGGGGTAAAATAGAGCTTAAGATTATTAATAAGGAGGAAAAGGTTTATAGGCTTAAATAAATCTATAGAGAAATAATTAAATATTAAAATAAATAAATAGGCGGCAAATATAATTATAGCCTACTTAGAAGGTCTGTAGGCCTAAGGCATCTCTAGAAGCCTAGTTCCTAAAGTTAGGTATAACCTCTAGGCGCCAGCCCGTTATACCTCGAGGGAATAGAATAATATTATAAGGCTAGCTTATAACTATTATTTAATTGCGATATTATTATAATAATAATTACCGGGTTAATATACGCTTTCTAATTAATTATATAGCCCTAAAGGTTGTAATTAACTACTTACCGTCCTAATAAGTAGGTTAATTATATATATATATTAAAAATAGAGTTTAATTATAAATATATAGGATGAGCCGCTATATATAAATTTTATAATTTCCCTTCTTCTTTTTAGCTAAATATATATAGGAGGCTTAAAATAAGTGTACTACCGTTATTTCACCGTTCCTTATATATTATAATTGTACGACGGTTTATTTATATATTATTAAAAGGGGATTATAAAAAGTATAATATATATATTTATTTTAATATATATAAATTAATAATTTAAAAAAGAATTTAGAAGGAGGAGGGCTTACGGCGGTTGAAGACTATATATACGTAAGCCTTATTTAATTTATAAAATTTATTTAAGTAAGGATATAATCGCGGGGTTAAATTAATTTAATTAATTTATACCCGGCCTTACTATAGTAGGTACTTTAGGCCGCTAAATATTATATATTAATTTAATATATAAAAATAATATTCTTTTGGGCGGAGCCGGGTTATTACCCGAAGGAGATAATAAAACGTTTATATTTGCCCAAACGAATAAGGAGATAAACCTATATATTAAAATAGGAAGCTATTTAATATTAAACTCTTATTTAGGGGCAAAATACTAATTAAAATATTATTAAATTTGACCCTTCCCGCGAGGTTTCTATTATTTCGTTTAAAAACCTTTTTATACCTCGTAAATAATTTTAAATCGCTCTAATTATACTATATAATTCTCTTTCGTTACCTTTATTATTATTAGCCCCGCGAAAGGTACTATAGGGACGTTCGTAATATAGCGGTTTATAAGGACGTTCGTAGCCGTTATTAGTATAAATAGCGTAGAGACCTTCTATTCGAATCCTATTTATAATTACCGTTTTATATTAATTTTAGTACTTTTAATCTTTATTAATTATAATTTTTAATTTTAACCGTTAACTTTTATCCGTTATTAGGGGAATTTGTTTACGAAATTTTATAATATAATAAAGTAAAAGATTAAAGTATAATTAAAATAGGCTATTCTTCGGAATAGATTTAGGATATTTTACGCTTTAGAAACTTAAGGTAGGGCGTACTTTATAAGTCCTAAACTCTTTTTTTTTAATTAAATTCTTATTTATTATTCTTTTTACTTATTTCTTACTTATTATTTAATTTTGAACGTTACGGTTATAGTTACGAAAGTGTTTATTTAAATATTTATTAACGTAGATTCTATTATTATATTTATCTTTATAAATACCTTATTAATTCCTTTATATCCTTATTAATTCCTCTATATTTATATTAATTTATCTACTTTTTAATTGCGGCGGTCTATTAATTATATTCTTACTATAAAAGCGTAATTTTACGAAAGATACAACTATAAGATTAGAAGCTACAAATTAAAGTAATATTAAGTATAAAGAAGGAAAGGGAAAGTAAATAAACGATAGTATTACGGATTTGGATATATAAATTAGATTTACTAGTCGTCGCCGCCTTCCTAATCTATAAAGTTTATCGATAAGAATATAAACCTTTTATTTAATATACTATAATACCCTATATTTAATATTTTATATTTAATAATTAATATTCTAATTATTTATTTAATTATACTATAATATTACCCCCTCCTTAATTAAAAGGTTTAATTCTAGAGCCGAAAGAAAAGAATTGGAATAAAAAATATAAAAAACTATATAAACCTAGCGCAACGGTTATTCCAATCTATTATATTGTAATAAAAACCTCTAAATAAAATAAAATATAAAATACTATATTAAATATTATAATTATATTTTTAATTTGGTTATTATATATATAAAAAATATAAAAAGATTTCCCCCTAATTGGAATCGAACCGACCGTTTCCCCGGTAGAAGATAAATACTTTCGAACTTTAGTACGTTATTATATAATTTTATAAATTATTATACTACGTTATTATATTATATAATTAAGGTTATAATTAGTAATAATATAGGATAGATTATAAATAAGGGGAATAATAATAATATATTGAGAGAGAGATTTAATTAATTAAAATTAGAGAGGATTGCTAATTATATAGAGTTAGCGATTAAAGAGACGAAGGTTTATATAGGAGGGGATTTTAGAATGTATTAAAACCGCTATTAAAGAAGGTATAGGGTAAAGGCCCTATAATATAAAAGATTAGTAATTTATATTAAAATAATATTCCTTTAGGCGGAGCTAGGTTATTACCCGAGGGAAATAGTAAAATACTTATTATTCCGTCCAACTTTTTTTTGTTTTTTTTATTTTTTTTTAAAAAAAAAAAAGAGGATTCTAAATTTTAAAGACCTATTCGTCAATTTTTTAAAATTAAAATTCCTCTTTAACTAAAGGCCGGATTAATTTATAGCTAAGTACAAAATGTCCGCCGTCTTTTTCTTATTATTTTGGTGCCTTTTTTTTCATTCTTAGGGTTAAGGTTATTAATAATTAAAAAGATTTAGTTATTTCGAGGATTTAATTATTTTTAGGGTTAAAGGTTTTAGTTATTAAAAAGATTTAATTATTTTAGTTATTGAAAAAATTTAATCATTTTTAGGGATTTAGTTATTTTAAAGATTTAATTATTTAGAATTATAATTATATTTTTATTATAAAAATTACTCTTTTCAATTTTTCTTAATAATTATATAATTATACGGGGTATAAAAAGTATTAAAATAACCGTTAAATTAAAACGATTAATTTAACGATTTTTAACGTTTAATATATATAATAATTTAAGATAARTATTAATAAAAGCGTTTTTATTTTATTATTATTATTAAATTAATTAATATATTAYTYATTCTATTCTATTCCCTCTATTTATATTTATATTTATTTTTATCTTTATCTTTATCTTTATTTTTATTGCGTTATTATTATTATTATCGTATTTAATTAAATAATATAATTAATTATCGTAATAATATACGTAATAATATAAATACCTATTATTTTAACCTTTAAATATAAGGGTTTAATATATTTACTTAAATTTACGTAAATAATAGTATAATATTTTAATTAACTAATATAAGTTTTAACGCGACCGCGGCGGCGGGTATAAGCTAATCTTAACGCGGCCCTTTATTATAAATTAACAATATTTAGAAGGACCCTAAATCTATACTTTCTTTCTTATATTTTCCTATACTCTCCTAATATTCTACCTTATTACTTTTTAAAATATAGGCTAGACCTTCCCGTTTAACGACTATTCTAAATTAAAAACCGTCCTAAAACCGTAGTAATATAATAACTATAATTAAAATAATAATTGTAACTAATATAGTAACTATATATATAATTCTACGATTATCCTTCTATATTAATTATTGTCCAATTATAATATATAAGGAATAATTATTTTATAATTATATAATTATTTTAAACTTCCTATATATACCTAATTAAATAACCGGCGTTAATACTAATATAAACCGGGAATACCGGGCGGTATTAGACCGGCCATACGTAAACGCTAGTATAAATATAAGTATAAGTATAGGCGTTAGGCCGGGCGGGCGGTAATAGGGTAGATTGTACGCGGGTAGGCAGTAAGTAAGTAGGCGGCAAGCAGCCAATAATTAGCAGATCTATAAATAAATATACGCCCTTATATACGTCGCTCGCAACTTCCTAATATAAATTTATACTTTATATAAAATAAATTATTTAGACTAATTAGAATTTAAAATTCTAAACCTATATATAATTTACTATATTTAAATAATTTACTATTTAAATCTACGGACGGTTAATAGATTGTAAATTCATTTAGTATCGTTATATTTGAAATTTATAGTCTAGAAATAGTAAATAAATAGTAAATTATAGGGGGGGACCCGGAAGTATATAATTAATAACGGTACGCTAGGGATTAATTGCCGGTATAATTAAGGGATTCTTAATAGGTACTTTAGGGCGCTAATTATTAATATCATTAAATTCGTCTTTATTTATATTCTTATCTTCGTCTTATAATAATAAACGTTCGCCACGATCCTCCAAATTACCGTCGTTAATATTAAAGAAGGGTCTATTATTCCGACCTTTCTAAACCGAAATACTACGGGCGCCCGCTCTACCCTTACTAAATATTTAAATAAATACTAATTAATCGATAATAATTATTAAATAATATATACGTAGATGGAAATTTATAATAAAGGTAAATTAACCCCCGTTAAAAAGATTTATTAACAATAAGAATATTTATTTACAATAGGAAGGTTTGTAATAAGAAGGTTTATAATAAGAAATTTTCGTTACGATAAAAAGGTTTACGATAAGAAATCTTCGTTACAACTTAGAATTATAATAATTATAAATTCAATTTAATCTTACCGTACGCGGTAATAATCTAATTATCCTTCTATTTTAAAGGAAATTTACGAAAAGAAATTAAAAAAGGAGAAGAAGTAAAGGACGAAGTTCAAAATATTAGTAATTTAGCGGTAGCGGGGTAGCCTTTTACCGCCTTCTATTCTATTACTTTTTCTATTACGTCGCTAATACTTTAAAGAATCTATATATTTATTATAAAAAGACTAGATAAAATAGCGGGGTAATATTAAAAATATTCGTTAATATTAATAAATAGCGATGTTATTAACGGTAGTAAATAATATTTTATTTAATTTATTTATTATTCGATAAAATTCTAAATAGGTTTTAAAAGGCGGTTCGTAGTAGGGCAAGGGTTATATAAGCCTATATCTAGGGGTTTAAGGCTATAGTACCGTTAAATACAGCTTATCTTAGTAAAGGAATATAAATAAAATAGCCAATAGGAACTAAGTATTAACTTATATATATTTACTTATTAACCCTATCTACTTATTTATTTAAAAATATTATTATACCCTACTTTATCGAGAGATACGACGAAATATAAAATATTATAACTCTAAATTCGAAGTAAATATATTAATACTAGATTATTTATATATTAAATAAAGGGTATTAATTACCTACCAGTTCTATCGTTATACCGTATTTATATATAGTACTATACTCGGTATTTATTTATTTATTTACTAAATAAGAATCGCGTAAATAATTATATAACGTAATATATAATTAATAAATTAAATTTAATTTAAAATTCGATTCTTCGTATTTATAATTTCTTTTAACGTTTCCTCTTTATAACTTCTTCCCCTTTATAACCTCTTTCAACTCTTCCCCCTTTATAACTTCTCCCCTTTATAATTAAGGACCCCTACTCTACCTTAATTTAACGACAATTTTAAATAAGGCCCGGGCACTTTAATAACTAATATAATTAGGAATATATAGAAGGCTATATATAATAATATTATTATTAGATTATTATAAATAGATTTCTTATAATTAAATTACTATTATAGGATTATAAATTATATTTTTACTATTAATTAACAAATTACCATTAGAAGATATTTTACCATAGGGTACTATACTACGCCAAATCGTTAAAAAGGCTTAAAAAGGCAATTATAATCGTAGACTCTTACCTATTCAATTAATTAAATTAATATATTTATAATCGCAAAGGTAATCGCGATATTCAAGTCTTATTAATTAAAGATTATTAAATTAGCGCGTATAATCTACGTTAGCGCCTACCATTATAAAAATTAGCGCGTATAGGCTATATAAGCGCCTACAGTCGAATTATAATCGTAAAATCAGCGCGCACGGACTACGTTTACTAAATAAAGCATTATTATTAATATTAATATTAATAATAAAATATTGTAATATAATAAAGAATTAAATAGTATAATAAAGAATAATAAATTACGTACGGTCTATTTATTTATAACCGTCGAATATATACTTGAAGAATATATACTTAAATATATATTTGAAAGCGTCGCTAATTATTATAATATTAAATACGCCCTTAAATACTATAATATTAAAAGTGTCGTTAAATATATACCTAAATATTATAATACTAAATATAATATTAATTATTATAATTCCGAATACTATAACGCTAAATCTTTGCCTAAATGCTATAATATTATATATAACGTTAAATATATATTTGAATATTATATTAAATATAGTATTAATATTATTAATTAAGAAATAATTATATAAATAATTTTAATAATGCCGAAAGTTAAATTGAAAACTAAAAGCTAAAGATTAAATTATTGATTTAAAGGTATAAGGACTTTATACCGACGTCTAGTATCTCCGATTCGAATACCGAAGTAATGAATATACTTTTAAACTTTATTATAATAAAGGGTATACGAATACGCTTAGGAATAAGGGGGGTAATATTAATAATTTTCGAAGAAAATATTACCTAACTACTATTATAATTACCGGGATAATTATTAAGGTTATTAAGCGGCGGCGGCTATCGACGACGTTTATTTTATAGGTTAGGGGGTGCCGCAACTTCGTTTTAAATATTACGACGGCTATTACTAATTTAATATTAACGTTCGGATTCGGGGCGGGTTAGCGTATATTTATAAGCTTCGCGAGTATTATTTTAACTATAATTACCCTTACCTATACTTATACCTTAATAATTTTATTAATAATTATTTTAAAAACTACTTTATTGACCGCTATAATTATATTAAGGACTACCTTATTAACCGCTATAATAATTACTTTATTAAGGATTATTATAATTATATTAAGGATTATTATAATAATTACTATAATACTAATAACTATTTTTATTTATATCCTAATAGTTTTATTAATAGTTGCCTTATTAACTATTATAGTATTAACTACTTCTACCCGTACCCTAATAGTTTTATTAATAGCCGCTTTAATAGCCGCTATAATATTAATTATTATAATATTAATTACTATAATATTAACCGCTTTAATAACTATTATAATATTAATTACTATAGTATTAATTATTATAATATTGATTGCCTTTATTATAATAATTGCTTTGCTTTATATTAGTAATATTATTATATTTTTTATTATAATTAATACTATAATTTTTATCGCTATAATTATAATATTTGCCTCCTTAATTATAACGGGGGTTAATATAATTACCCTAATAATTACGATTAGTCCTATCTTCGTAGTACCTATAATTACCGCCTATATTATTATAGCCTTTATTATCGGGATGGTTTAGATTAAAGATATTATACTCTTCCGTTAATATAAAGCGCTATTTGTTAACTATAGGGTAATTATCGGTTTATTTTAGAGGAGGCAATTCGTTATTAATGAACGTATTTTTAAAGTAATCTAAATTAGGGGCTTTAATTAATTAAATAACTTTAAATACAAATTCTAAAAGCCTATCGATAAACTAATCCTATTTAATACCTTTATACCTTTTCGAAAAGGGTAAATTCTCGTATTTTTACTATATTTCCCGTCGTATATTTTCGTTAATAACCTAAACTTTATTAAGAGGGCAGCCTTTATTTTTAACCCGCTCTAATTTAATAATTTTAAACTAAACTATACCTATATCCTAAAACTCTATTTCAAAATAAAATTAAATAAGTAACTCCTCCTTATTATTATTAAAAATTGCTTTATAATTAATATATTTAATAATATAGGAATATATTTAATCGAAAGTATATTTATTAATTTAATTCGAAATTAATCGTTTAAATATAATTTTATATTCCGGATTTAGGGTATCTAAATTATATTCCAAAATATATAAGTTATCTAAAATAATATTATTAAAAAAGGACTGTATAGTAATAATAAAGTAGTAAAACTTTAAATTCCGATAAGTATTTAAAATATATTTATAAAGGTTCTTAAATTTACTTTTTCGAAGGTTAATTTAGAAATTATATACCCGTTTAACGATAGAATTAATAAATTAATTATAATAGAATAAAAATAATAATTATCGAACTTCTTTATTAATTTTATTAATAACGGTTGGATTATCCTTAAGGACGGTAATACCTTTAGGAATATCGGTATATAAAGGGGTTAAAAGAAAATTAGGGTTAGGAATATAATGGAAATCGTCGGCGATAAGGTTATATTATAGGCGGGAGGGTACGCTAATTTCTCGAAGACTCTAGAGATTAGTACGGGTTAATTTATAGAAATATTCTGGGTAAGAATCTTTTAAACGACCGGTACTATTATATTTTTAATACTTTTTAATATTTAAACCGCTATAATTACGATTACAATTATAATTATTATAATTAGGCGTTTTTAATTATAAATTATTATAATTACTACAATTAAAAGTACTATAACCGGGTGGATTAGAAGTACTAAGGTCGCTAAGGTCTCTTTTATTATTAAAAATAAAATTAAAAGTATTAAATTCTTAATTATTAAAGTTATTAAATATATTAGAAATATTATAATTATTAGAAGGATTAATATTAAATAGAATAGATAGAATAGATAGAATAGGAGTATTAATATCGTTAAGGTCTTTATTTTCTTTATTAAAATCTTTAGCGCCGCTATTAGAAGTATTAATATTATTAAAGCCTTTGTCGTTATCGATTTACTAATTATCGACTTTAATAATTAAAAATATACCTTCAATGCCTATTATTGAATAAATATTAATAATTTAGTTTATAGTAGTTGTAAACTTCTAAGAATTAAATATAATATTAAATTTAATAAAGAATAATAGCGAAAGCGGTACCTTCTTATTTTTCTTATTGAATTATATAATTATTTTAATTAGGTTCTCTTCGGCTTTTTTAGCCCGCTTCGGAATTAAAAGTTTATTATTAGACTCTTTATCGTTATTTTTAATTTTAATTAGTTTAAATTTTTCCTAAAGTTATTTAGCCTCTTCCCGAAGTTATTTAGCCTTTTCCTGCTACCTTTCAAATTATTTTTATTTATTTTTAAATTCTTCGATTATTTTACTAATATAATCTTCTTTATTTAATCGATCTTTTTCGATTTAGTAATTAAATTCAATTTAACGACGAACCTATTCTTAATTTTATATTTCCTATTTATAAGCTTCCTTATTAACCTTTTCAATAAATATAAAAGGTTATATATTAAATTCGCTTATAGTAGTTATATTCTAATTATTATATAAATAATCCTTTTATAACGTTTACTTCTATTTTTAAGCGGGTATAAATTTTTTTTTACTTTATTATTATAGGGTTTATTAGCTTTATTAATTTTACTAGATTTATTAACTTTATTAACCTTATTAGCTACGGGGGGTAAATAAGTATTATAGGGGAAATTAATTATAATTATTATTATAATTAAGAGGGGGGAATTATTAATTAGGAGGGGGGAGTTATTAACTTTAATTATAGCTATTAAAAGGGGGTTGGCTATAACTACTACTATAATTAAGGGGATAAAGTTATTAATTTTAATTATAGCTACTAAGCGGGGGAAGTTACTAATTATAATTAAAAAGGGGATATTAACTACGACCGTAATTAAAAGGGGGAAATTATTAGGGGGGAAATAACTAATAATTTAGTAATTAAATTTAATATTTTAAAAGGCTACTATTATTATTCGGTATAATATTACTATTAAATAAGAAGTTTAATAGGTCTTATAAAAAGTTTAGGCGAAGTATAAAATTATTTTAGATTAAATATTATTATTTATAATATTATCTATAACGGTTATATAATATTATTTGGGGGTTAATAATAAGTTGACGGAGGGGAGGTTAGCGGGTTGCCTATTAGGAATCTTTAATTAAAAGATTAATTAATATTATAGTAATCGATTTGGTATAAGTCTTTTTTAGGGTTTTTTTAACTATAATACGAGGGCTTAGTCCAGCCGGTAAAGTAATATTATATTAGCTCTATTAAAATAAAAATTATTAATATTATATATTAAATATTTAAATTTAGAAATATATACAATATTAATTTATTTATATTTATATTTTAAAAATCTATTTACAAGTACTAATAACGCCGAAGCGCTATTAAATATAAATATAAATAAGTGTTTATATATAAATAGGTACTTATATATAAATAAATATATATACTAGCTTTATAAAACTTATATCGGTAGGCGATTTAAGCGTATTATTAATATATTATTCTATATCTTTCTTATATTCGAAAATAATAGGATCCTAAGAAGGAATTGTAAGAGCGCCGGGGGTTTAAAGAATAGGGCGAAGGGTAAAAGGCGTAATATTAAATTTAAATAATAATTTTATAAAATAAGAAAAATTAAGGCTTTAACCGGTCTAAATACTAAAGTTATAAATATTACGGCCGGGGGTATAGCTAGGCGCGCCGTTAAATAATAAAGGGGAAGTTATTTTAGGGACGTAATAATTTAAAAAAAAAGAGGAAAGTTTAAAGTTAATATTTAGGGAAAATTTATATAAATAATAAAGGAAGCCTTTATACAAATATAAATTATAATAGGGACGGAAAAATAGAATAAAAGGGGAGGGAGTAAAGGAGAAAGGGTAGAACGGGAGAATAAATAAGAGCGAATAAAGTAAATAGGGACGAAATAGCGGCTAAAGGATAAAAAGAAAAAATAAAAAAGGGGAATAATATTATAATAATTCTAATATTAGGTAAAATAAGATAGAAAGCGCGTTTATTTATTATAATAGTAAATAAGAATTATTATAATTAAAAATTAAAAAGGAGCGGTACGGTTTATTTATAATCGGAACGGAATTAGGGGTTTTTATCCGGCGGCGCTTATTGCCGAACAATTTTTCCTTTAGAGAATTAAGAGAAGTACCTTATACTAATTGTAATACTATAAATATATAATTAAGGAATAAAATTATTATTATTTCTTATATTCGAAATCGAAAACTTCGTCCTTATAAAATTCTTCGCAATTATAATTATTATTTTAATAACCCTTAAAACTAATAGTCCTTTTAGCCGTTTAGGGATTGGCTATAGAAGCGGGTTTCTTCTTCCTCTTTATAGAGCCCTCTATTTAGAATAATATTAGTCGAATAATTAGGCGCAGTCAAATTAAAGTAATATTTATAATAATAATAATTTAAAATAATTTATAAAGTAAAGAAGGATTTAATAGCAGTAATTATAATTCAATTAAAATCTTATTAATAATACCGCGGGGAAGAAACTAAATTTATAATAAATATTAACGATAGGGGTATTCAATTTATTAATTAATAAGGAAGGAAGTTAACGAAGGTAGAAATTAACCTATCGGTTAAAATCGAAGAGGAAGTTTAAAAGAAGAGGAAATTTAAAAGGGGAGAAATAGCGGGTCGAAATTTAAGCGGGTCGAAACTTAAATATTTGCCTAATTATTAATTAAAGTTTAAATTATACAATATTTTTCGAAAGTCGAAATAAAATAGTAATAGTAATAAATAAATATAATTACAATAATTCTACCGCCTTCTAATTTACTAGAAAGTTGAAATAATATAGTAGAATATAAGTAATAAGTATTAATAAGTAATTATTTATTTATTCGTTAACTACCTTCTAATTTATTCTAACCGGCGTAAATAGTATTAAAAGTTCAAATAGACGGCGGGGTATTATATAAGTAATTATAATTATAATTATTCTACTACTTTCGATACTTTATTTACTATATTTTTTAATTAGTAAAGGGTCTTATAAAATTAAATAGCGGGGCATTATTAATAATAATAATATTATAGTACTTTATCTACTAGTAAATAGTTTTAAAAAAACTAGATAAAATAGTAAGGTATTATTAATAATAATAAGTAAATATAATAATAGAAGTTGTAATATTAATTTTCGTTTACTTATATTTATATAAATATAAGGTAATGTAGGTTTAAAAGGCGGTTGATTATAAGGGCCTATTTATCTATATTCTAGACCCCTATTTTAATTAGTTTTAGTAGAGGAAAGTAGGGCTTAACCGTCTAAAACCCTATATATATTAGCCTTATTTAATTATTTATATTAATAAATATTATATAGTACTTATATATATTAGCCTTATTTAATCATTTATTATCGAATATCTTAAATAAATAAATAGAATATATAATTTACCCTTTATATAATATATTTAAGTATTAATATTTATAACTCTCCCCTTTATAACTCTTCCCTTTATAATTTTTTATAACTCTCCCCTTTATAACCTTCCCCTCCCTTATATTTAATTTTCCCTCTTATTAAAACGCCTATTCTTCTATTATAGAGGCGCTAAGGTCGGGCCTATTAAAGGTGCTATAGAAATCTATATTAAAGGTCGTAGTCCGTAGGCCTACTAAAGCGCCGGAATGAAAATAGAAAATACAGCGATTTCTATCTATCCGGGTCTAATATATAGAAATTCGGTTCGTATATAAGTCTATACGCAACTATTAATACCGTATTTTATAATCCTAAAAAGGAAATTATATTATTATTAGGATATTTTAATAAGTTAAAACTATTTAAATTAATATTAAACTTCAACCGTTACGTATATTAAAACGTCCTAAATATTAAATTGATTATATTAATTTTACGGTTATTTTAACGTTTTATATACGTTATTACGAAGTTTAGTTATTAAAAAAAGTCAAAAAGAATAATTATTAAAATATAACCGTAATCCTCGTTATAAATAACTAAATTCTTAAAATAATTAAATTAAAAATTATTAGGGCGATAAGAAAAATAATAATAAGGAAATTATTAAAGAAATTATTAAAATAAGGATATTAAAAGCGATAAAAAATTAGAGGCAATAAGAAATTAAAAAAAATTAAAAATAACTATCTTTTTTATAACTAATAACCCTAACCCTAAAGGGAGAAAAGGGTACTAAAATAATTAAAAAGAAACGACGGATATTTTATATATAAGTATAAATTAATCCGGTATCTAATTGAAGAGGAAATCCGATTTTAAAAAATTTAACGAATAGGTCTTTTAGATTTTAAAATTTTCGGTTTTATTTATTTTTTTTTTAAAAAAAAAAAAAAAAAAAAAAATTGGAAACGTAGAAGAAAAATAGGCGTTTCACTATCTCTTTCGGGCATATCCGGCTCCGCCCAAAGGAATATTATTTTATTTCTTTTTATTAACTCTTCTATTTATATTTAACGAATTCTATTTAGTTATTCTATTTAACTTTAAATACTTTTAATTATACTTCGTCGGCGGACTAAAATAAATAAAGGCGATAACCCTCCTTTATAAGTAAATTATATTATTAATAGACTACTACTACTTAAAATTAATTATAATAAACGCATACCTTTTCCCCGGATTTATCTATATTATTAATAATAATAATAACCTAATTAACCCCGGCATTTAAAATTAAAATTACTAAATTTCGCCCCGCTACTCAATAATAATAATAATATAATTATATTTAATATAGGCGTAATATACAATAATAATAATAATAATAATAATTAGGAGGATATTAACAACGAAGGTAATAATAAAGGTAATAATAAAAGTAAATTAGATTTAATAATATATATCGAATTAACTACGTTACTAACGATTATTTATTATAGGAATTATTAATTAAAATAATATCTTCGAAGGTATAAATTTTATAAATATATAGTATAAATTCGAAAATCTAATAAATACCAATATAAACGATATCCTACTTATTAGATTCGACGAAGAATAATTACGTTTTAATTTCGAATTTAATAAACGCGACTTTAATTAAAAAATATAAAAATTAAAAATAATTATATTTAAAGAAAATTTCATTAATAAATAGGTAGCTAAATAAATCGAATAAGAAGAATTAGGAGTAGATATTCTATAGGGCGCTATATCCTACGGTTTTATTTTTAATACTTTAGAATTAATTTATTATTATTATAATCGATATAAATATTTATCGGATTTCTATTTAGTTATCGGTTTATATACTATTATTAATAAGCGTTTATAGAAATAATATAAAGCCTAAGTCGAAATTTTAGGTATTTTACATAATTAAAACAGGAAACCTATAATTAATATCTAGCGCCTACTAAAATAATTAGAAATATTAAAGAACCGTATAATTAAACGATTATTATTATTCGATATACATATAATTAAAATTTAATTATAAATTTTAAAGATGAAAATTAAATTAACTAATTATAAAAAATAATAATAATAAGGGGGTAAAGATAATTCCGATCCTTTAACGGTTTCGGGTCCCCTATATTTTATAGACCTATATTCCCTTTTCTAAACCTTCCTCAATTCGAATACCGCTACAATTATATATAAAGGTATAGCCTATTTTATCGATAATTTAACCGAATTATATTATATACTCTACTAATTATTATCGGTTCGAATTATTTTTAACGAATATATATACTTTAACGGCGGGTCGAATTTAAAAGATACCGGTAAGGCTATCTTTCTATCGGACTTTATCTATTTCTACTATTATAAGGAGATTAGTAATTGTATTTGCCGCTTATTAGAAGACTATTCTAAATATTATATATATATTAATCGTATTAAAGCTATAGCCAAAAATTATATAATAAATATCGAGGAGTATATTAGCGAAGTTATTTTAATTATTAATAAATATTTAGATATTAATTAAGTAGATAAATATATATATTTTCTTAAATTTAGAATGTATTACTAAATCGGTTAGTATATAAGATTTAAATAATATAAATTAATTATACGCTTTAATTAAGAGTACTAAATTCTTTAGGAATAGGCCGATTAATTTACGCCCGTTATTATTAATTACTTTAATAACAATATTTTAAATAATTTTAATCTACTAATATAAACGGGGAAATAGAAAGAGAAAAGGCGGTTTAAGAAATATACAATAGAGCCTAATATTAAGTAGGAAAATAGTTATTATTTTATACGTTATATCTTAGATAAAATTAATAAAAATAACCCAAATAATTATTAAATTAATTTATAGGAATTTAATAAAATTACTAAGATGAAGATTTTTCCCCTTATATTTACGTTACTACTTCGAATACAATTGGAAATTAAGGAATTCGGCCGTTCAATATTTAAAGAATATTAGGATAAAATTAATAACCCTAGTCTTAATATACTCAATTACCTAATTCTAATTTTTATTAACGGTTTTATAATTTACTATAATATTTACCGGTCTATAATAAGAGTATATTAATCGCTTACTAGCCTACTATATAATATTCGAATTCGAAATACTAATATTTTTCTTATTATTTTAGGTCCCTATATATTAAATTTTAATAATATTATTAAAGTTTTAGGATGTTTAATATTTTTGGATCGGGGTACTATAATAATATAAGTTTAAAGACGGCTAATATTAATATTAATATTTACTATATATTATACCGGTAATATACTCTAATAAAACCAAAATGTTAGGGTAATTAATATAGTTGAATATAAATTCTATCGTTTTCATTATATTGGCCCAAATTATATTATTAATTAATAAAATGTTTTAGAAAGTTTTTAGTTAGAAATTAACCGGTATTATTATTAATATATATAAATAAAGTACGAAGTCGACGTTAATATAATTATTAAAGGTAATTAAATAATATATAGGATTTAATAAGGGATTAGTAAAATTTAGCCAATATTATTTAATTTAACCCTAGCTTTAAATATTATCCTAATACGCCCCCCTAATCTACCCTATTCCGAATATAAGGGTATTATAATTAAAATATATAAAATACTCTTAGGCGTCTTTTTAATATTAAAAGTACAAACCGAATATAATTATACTATTCGATATTAATTATTTCTATCCGGTTAGACTATATTACTATCGCTAATATCCTACCTTCCTAACTATACCTTAACCGACTATATAAAATAGTCTATTATAATATTATTACTATTTATAGTATAGCTTCGTAAAGACTATATTGAATAATATGCCTAGGAAGCCTAGAAATCTATTATTTAGCCAAATTATAAAGACGATAATAAAGACGAATAAATAGTATATAAAGGAGATATTATATTAATAATTATATTTACTAGAATATTAGCCGCTATAATTTAGAGTAATTATATATTAATAAATATTAGAAATATTGAGGCCGAATATAATAAAATAGACTATTATATTTTAAATACTAAAAACTAGTATATTAAACTATACTACGTAGTAGTAGAAGCTATAATTAATAACCTAAAGTCGACGAATATATTTAGATACTATATTCGGTTAAATTAATTACCTTTATAACTATTATTTTATCGTTCGTTAATATTAGGTACTATAAATACTATAATATTAAATAATTTTAATAATAATAATAACGATAGCGATAATAATAGAGATAGAAATAGAAATAGAAATAGAAATATAAATAATATTATAATTAAAGATAAAGAAGGGGATATAGTAGCTACGGCCGCTATAGAGGCGACTACTATCCTTAAACGTATAAAAAAATATATTAAAAAAGTATTACGCTTAAATATATATTTGGGTATATATTATACCGACCTTTACGAATAGTATAGTCCTCTTAATTTATTAAATATATTAGTTAAAGAGAAATATTATAAGTAAATTTAAATCCCCTAATATAGGTGCTTATTTACCCCTAAACCTAAATTACCCTTTAAATTGAATTTTAACGCCCGTTAAATATAAGTATTAAATTATATTATAAATATAATTAATATAGGGTAGCCAACCAGTTTACGGTACGTAACCTAGGCTATAAATTTAACGTATAAAACCGGCGCCCGGGATTATAGGCGATAAAATTAATTGAATTAGATATTAATAATAACGAATAACGAATAAGCGTTTCAAAAAGACAGTAGAAATAACGAACGGCCGAGATATTAAAAGGTAAATCCTCGAATAAAAATATATTATTTATACTATCTAATTTACATTATTTAATTCGTTCGCCGATAATATCGAATTAATAGATTAGATTAACTATATCGTTAAAGAAGCCCCTAGTCTATTCGATAATTTAATTTATAAAGACGAAAAATAACTTAATACGAAAAAAACTAAATTAATTTATAAGGAAGTAGAATTCGATATCCTAAACTCTATAAATAATATTTATATCCGGCCTAATATTATTAGTAAATTGAAGGATATATAACGAATTTACTATTTTATTATTAAATTTTTCCTACCGCTTTTTACAATATTAATATCTAATTTATTCTATTATACCTTATTTAAAATATATAATTTAAATTATAATATACGGATTTTAAGATTCGCGGCTAATAATCTATAGTATAATAAAAAGGTATCGTTTGTAAATAGGTACGTATCTATACCGAAATCCCTTACCTATCCTTATTATTTTCTCCCTTACCTATCTAATCCTTTCCCCTACTTATCTTCTCCCCTACCTATACCTATATCTTTTACGCCTATATTTATACTTATACCTATATTTATACCGAAATATAATTATTAATTATTAATTAGAATTAATTATTAGAGGTATCTCTACTAATAGTATTACTATAAGAATTAAAATATTAATCCTTATTACTATATTTAATATAATGTACGTATATAATTAGTATAAAATCGGTATACATTAATATAAACGTATATAGAATATATATTTATAAGTATTTAATAGTATATAATAATATTATTATAGGTATTTAATAATATAATTAGTACTTCTACATATATATAATAATATAATTAATACGCCTATATATATATAATAATGCTTACGTATAAATAATAATATACCCTAAGAATACGTTTAAATATTAAAAATACGTTTAAATAATTAAAATTAGAAAATATTATTAATAAAGGCTAATATTTGGCCTGTGTATAATATTTTCCGGCGTTATACTTTCGGTATCGGTAATTATATTAGATATTACCGCCCCGGCGCGGCCGGCTCCGACGACGATAATATCGGCTATATTAATAATATTAGCCATATCGATTATATTTTTATATACGAATAGAAAAAGTATAATAAATATTATATTTTCCTTATATTAATTAAAATTAAGCCGATAAATGATTATATAAATCTATCCTTTAAATTATTACTTTTCGAAGATACGGGTAAGTCTTTAATTATCGGTTTACTAGTTTTACTTATAGATAAGGTATATATCGTTAATATATCGAGGGTTTATAAGCGTAGTAGTGTTAGTTATTAATTATAATTAATTTAAGTAAATTAGGATATTATATAAATATAATTATAGTACGTTTAAATTATTATTATCTTTCTTACTTTCGGCGGTATATAAATTAATATTGAGATCGTAGGATTCTATTAGCCTAGGCGATTTGAGGTCATTTATAATATATTTAAATTATTACCGTTTTTTTTACCTTCGGTAGTATATAAATTAATATTAAAATTGTAGGATTTTATTAGCCTAGGCAATTTAGGGGTAATTTATAGTATATTTAAATTATTATCTTCTTACCTTCTTTAATAATATATTAACTAATATTAATACTATATAATATCTAGTAATAGGATTGATTAATACGTATTACAATCTTATACTTTATTTAATCTCTAATACTATTATCTATTACTTATATTATTTAACCGTAAAGCTAAATATATATTAATTAATAATTATCTATATATTCGAAATCTATTTATACTAATTTAATAGTAACCCTTAAATAAATTAATTATATTTCTAAACGTTCGTATAATATTTATTTATATATTTATCGTATCGTTTAAATTAATGCGCCAACCCCTAAATAAATTAATTATATTCCTAAACGTTCGGATCGTTTAATCGCGTCGTATTTAATCGCGTTGTATTTAATTATATTATATTTAATTATATTATTTATATTATAAATTTAATCCTATTATTTAATTATATTATTTAATCGCATTGTTTAATTATATTATTTAATTATATTGTATCCCGAACCGGCGCGAAGCGTTAGCCGCCGGGCAATAATATAGTGCTGGGGCTGGGTATTAGGTAGTAAAGTAGGCTAATACAAGTATAAATACGGGTACGGGTGCGGGTATAAATATAAGTGCGGGTACGGGTACGGGTACGGGTATAAATATAGGTATAAATATTAGGCTAGGCGGGTAGCGGGGTAGACTATACGTAGGTAAGCGGTAAATAAAGTAGGCAATAAATAAATTTATAAATAAATATACGTTTATTCGCGACTTCCTATTATAATTTTTCTATATATATAGGATTAATAAGACTTAATACCTATTTGGGTATAAATTAATCCCTAGGAAAGTACGATATTAATTTATTATAAGAAATTAATTTATTATATAGATTTATAAACGGTTTATATATAGTAAATTACCTTATATTATAATAAATATAATTTACCGTTTATAGATAGTAAATTAATAGTATTTAACTCTAAGGGTCCTATAATTAAGGGCTAAGTATAATGCCCGGCCTACGAATACTTAAGTATTTTATTCGCGCGGGCCCTATTCGACTTAATTTCGACGAAATATTATTTAAAATCGATTATAATAATTATAATATACTTCGTAATATCTTTCCTTAATTTACTAAATTATTAAGAATAATAATATTAAAGATTACCAAATTATATAGATTTTTATACCCTACTATTCGATAACGATACTACTATATCTAATACTAAGGAGGACGAGAATAACGAAGATAAAGATAATAAGGATAAAGGTAAGTCTAATATTAGTTATATTTTACGTATTTATTACTAATTTAAAATAGGCGCTATCGATTAAAATATTATATTTCGAATTAGATTCGTAAATTTAATAATCGATAATATAGATTATAATACTTTACTAATTAGCTTCAACGAAGATTAATTACGCTTTAATTTAGAATATATTAAATAGGACTTCAATTAAGAAGACGGATTTAATACTATTACCTTCGACAAAGATTTTATTAATAAAGATATTATCGGTATATAAATAGACGAGTAAGAACTAGTTATTAAAATTCCTATATTAGCCGAAGGCTATAATATAATAAATATATTTATTTTAATTTACTATTATTATAATTAGTAAAATAAATTATCTATTTTCTAATTGGCCCTAGGGTTATACGCCTATACGAATCGGATATTTTAAGAGTAATATATAATATTATTATAAATATTAGGTATACTATATAAATAAGACGGTAAACCGATCCTAACTATTTAATTATTATTAAAATAAATTCGAACGCTTAAAGGGAGGATTAAAAAAAGACTACTATTATTAAATATACGGGTTACCCGGATTCTACTATAAATAGCTAAAATAAAGACCGATTCGGCTAATTATAAGCGGGAAAAAGCTAAATAATAATAATAATAATAATAATATAAAATACTAGGTACTAACTCTATTACCGAAGATATTAACGACCCGGATATAATACCGGCACTATTATATTTTATAGACCCGAAGTTATTATTTAAGGCCTTCTTAAATTCTAATACTACTATAAAGATATATAAGGGTATAGCCTATTTAATTAATAACCTAATAGAATTATACTACGCTCTATATTAATTAAATTTAATATATATAATATCTAGGGAATATATATATTTTATTAACAATAATCGGATAAATCCGAACTCTAAAAACGTAGGAAAGGCTATCTTTCTATCCAATTTTATCTATTTTCAATACTTTAATAATATCTATAGCTATAATTATCTATATCGGCTACCTATCAAATACATAAATTATATACTATATATTAACCGTATAAAGGCCGTAGGCAAGAATTATATTAGCGATTTTATAAATTATATAAGGGAGGTTATATTTATAATATAAGAATATTTAATAATCGACAATATTAACAACTAATTTCTAAATATTAAATTTAAGGCCTAAATTAATAAAAATATAGAATTTAAAATATACGAATTAATATTACGTTTCGAATAAGAGTATTTAATTCCCTAATACCTAGCCGATAGCTTTATACTAATATAAGTCGATTTTTTCGATAGCGATACATTAAATAACTTAAATCTATTAGTCAATACTTTAAAGAAGAAGAAAAAGAAATTTAGGAAGCTTCTCCGAAAATATAGCACTATACCCGAAAACCCAAGGAAAAAGGGGTATTATTTAATTAAACGTACTTTATAAATAATACGGGTCCTCAAAAAAGCTATAAGTACCCCTAAAGACCGGGAAGTAGGGCCTAATAATAATAATAATAATAATAATAACCCCAATATCCCCAATATTCCTAATAGAAAAATTATTCCTTTAACATTAATACTACGCCTTCGTACTTAATTTAAATTTAAAACTTATAATTATAAAATATTCGAATAATATTAAAATAGAATTAATAACTTTATATTAAATATTCTAAACTATCTAATTATTACTTTTATTAACGGTTTTAATATTTACCATAATACTTATCGATCTATTATAAAAATATATTAATTATTAATTAGACTACTTTTGGGAAATCGCTCTAAAAATACTAATATTTTTCCTATAATACTTAGGCCCTATATATTTAATTTCGAGGCTATTATTAATATAATAGAATATTTAATACCGTTAGATTAGGGGGTTATAATAAATATTAAAAGTAAATTAACAGTAATATTAATATTTACTATATATTATATTAGTAATATACTTTAATAAAATAAAAATTCTAGTATTACCAGGTCTAGAGGCCTAAAGTTCTATCGTTTTTACTTTATTAAACTAAATTATATTATTAATAAATAGGATATAATTAAAAATTAGATATTAAATATTAATTACTTTTATTACTAATATTTATAAATAAAATACGAATTAAATTATAATATATAAAAGAAAAGCGATAAAAAGGCTTACCAAACCCAATAGGGCATTAATAAAATACAGCCAACATTATTCAACCTTACACCGGGCTTAAATATTATTATAACCCACCTACCCGATCCAATTCATTCCGAATTTAAAGGTATAATAGTATATATATACTATATATTAATAAATATATTTTTTATACCTACGTTTCGACTATAATATTATAGTATCTTATAATATTAGCTATTCCCGCCCGGTTAAAATACTTTACCTTCGCCAAAATATTATTTAAAATATTATAAATTATCGGCTTATAGTAAATAATTAATAATTATACCTCTTCTCTTCGAAGTATAGCTAGAAAAAGATTATTTAAATCTATATATCTAGGAAATATAAAAGGAAACTTTGGGTCGAAAACAACCTAACCCTAATAATAAATACTATATTAAAGCCATTTATAAAGCTCTAATATCGATAGTTCGTAGTAATTCGGTATTAATAAATACTAGGAACATTTAAGAGTAATATAACCAATTAAACAATCTTATCTTTATAATATTTATAGAAATTTAAATTCTTCCTAATAACTTTAATACGGCTAATAGTCCGACGCTATACTACGACGCTATATTACGGGAATATCGGCGCCCTTTAATATTAATACGGCCCTAACGTCCTAATAAATCCTTAGTAACCTAATATATAATTAATTTATTTCGAATTTTTTATAGCGCCCTTCCTTAAATTAATTAAAAGTTTGGTATTTTATCTACGGGCATTAGCGTCGTCTTAGACAGGCTCTAAACCTTATATAGGCTCTAATTGGGTTAGGGTTTAACGTATACATTATTTTTTACTAACCTTTAATATAGTTAAACAATAATTATACAATAGCCTTTCGTATAAAATAGTATTAAGCCCAATTAATTAATAGATCCCCTATTTACCTATATATATATATATAACCCCTATCTTTAGACTTAGAGATTTTTATATATATAACCTTCTTTCAACTCTTTCTTTACAACCAAATTAACTATAAATACTAAAATAAGCTAGAATCGACCGTACGTACATAAATATTAATCGTATATATTACCGCCAATTTATAAATAGGCTTACTTATTACTAAGGTTATATAAAGTAGTTATATAAATAGGCCTAATTAAAAGGCTATAGAGGCGAATTATTATAAAATATTATACTAAGTATTACGAGATTGGATTTAGTATTATAATCTTTTATAATATAAATAAATACTATAGAACTATCCTATATACAAAATATTATATACTATAGAAATTTCTATATAAAACTATATCGCTGAATATTACTATCCTTTTTTTATACTCGTATAATACTTTGGAATTTACTATATAAATAATATTTTACTTTAAAATAATACGCTAAAACCCGAAATATTAGAGCCCGAATAAGGTTTAAAGCCCGTCTAAAACAGCGCTAATACCCGTAGATAAAATACCAATTATATTACTTAATTAAATACAACAACAATAAAAATAATAATAACGATAAAGATAAAGATAAAGATAGAGGTATAAGGAATATTTAGAATAAATATATTAATTAATTAAATTCGTTAGGATATAGGACGATATCGCTATTATTACTCTTCCGATTTAAATATATAATTAAAATATTATAACTAAAATACGATTAGTATTAGGTTTACTCTAACACTAAATCGATATTATAATCCTAAATAATATAAAAGTACGATTAATTAATAGATTAATTCTAATATTAAATATTATAATCCTAGATAATAATATATTATTGAGCGTTACGATATTTATTATAATATTATATATAATAATATTGCTAAATATATTATTATTAATTATCGTATATAATAATAAGGAAGTTGAACGTTAAATGCTAAATATTAAAGATTGGAAATTTAAAGGCGTAAGGATCCTATACCCTCTTTAAGAGTAGCCGAATCTAGTATAGCCGACGAAGTAGTAGGCGGCTTATAATTACGCTTAGAAATATAAAATATAATATTAGCGGTATTATTAGTACAATTACTACATTTATAAATATTAACCGATAATATATAGCGATTTTTACCTTAACGGTTACAATAGCGGTTAAGGAGATTATTATTATCTTCCTCATTAATATTATTACAACTATAATTAACCGGGATTTAACACTCCAGTACTATATTCTAGCACTAATTAAAAGAATCGCCCTCTATAGGTATAAAGTATAGCCGATTACGGTTTCTATTAATATCTCCTCTATAATAATTATTACGGCGCTTATTACGGCGGCCGTTACGGGGGCATTTATACAAATTATTATAATCGCGAAGGCTATTATATATAGAATTAAGGCTAAAAATACGACGAAAACTATTACTTTAACGACTACTATTTCTTTAATAATTACTATTACTTTAACGGCTATTATTACCCTAACTACTACTACCCTAACTACCAGCCGGACTATTAATATAATTACTATTAAATTAACTACCTTTAAAAATATATAATAATATTAGCTACTATAGGTTCTAATTAGTAGCGCCTAATCTATTACGCCTAAAGGGCGGATCTCTAATAGTAAACCTTTTAAAGATTTTTAAATTAATATTATTCCGAATAACTTAGAGAATAATAAATTTAAGAGGAAGTTTAACGAATATTTTTCTATTTATTTAAATAAAGGCTTCGTAGAACCTAAGGCTAGTAAATATTGCCTTATATTTATTTTTAATATTCTTATCCTTTTTTTTAACTAAATTAATACCCGGACTACGACTAATATTTAATACTTTTTCGGCTTAAATAACCCTATAAACTATAATACTTAAATCAATAATAATATTTTTAAAGAAGAAATATAATAAATCTTTTTTATTAGTAAAAATAGTCGAATAATTAATATAAGGGGTAATATATAAAAAAACCTCTTAAAAAAAATAAGTATTAATTTAAAGCTCTATTAATTTTTTAAAGGTTTTACAATCGTTAGGGTCGTTATAATCGAATTATAGTAATTAATTATAATCTTTAGATATAGTAACGAAGTAAGTATAGAATTTGTTTTATAAGAATCGGCTCTTTTAAATTTTGAACGTACTTTTAATATAAATACAAAGGTATTTAAATTTAGAAGAACAAGTATTAATATTAAATACGGTTTATATAATTACCTAATTAGTAAATTAATTCGAATAGTATACGAATATATATAAAATAGATTACGAATAAAAGGAATAATAATAATATATTAAAAGAGAAATCTAATTATTAAAATTAGAGAAATCGCTAACTATATAATTAACGATAATAAAGAATAAAAGTTTATAAAGGAGGGGATTTTAAGACGTAGCGGTCTAAGCGATAAACGCCTAAAATCTTCTTATATACCCCTATAGACTTAAGAAAAAAAGGGAATCTAATTATATATAAATAAAAAGGTAAAATAAAGGTATTTCCATCTCCTTCCAAATCCTTTATTAATTTCTATCGGCTTTAAATATTTTTATTAGAGGGGGTTCGGGCAATTAATAACTTTAATTCTAATATTTAATTAACGTTTTCTAACTTTCGGTTTGAAATAATTTACCTATTAAATTCTTCTACTCTTCTTTTTATTTCCTTGGTTTTACTTCTTTAGGATTAAAATTAATTAATTAAAATACTTTTCGATAATTGGCTTCTTCTCTTCTTTAATTATTACCCTTTTTTAGCTTCTTTAGATCGGTGCTATTAAAAGGATAAATTTTTAGGTTGCTATTAAAAGGATGGACTTTTAAGGTACTATTAAAATAAATAGACTTTTAGGTTATTATTAAAATTAGGATAGACTTTCGGTTACTATTAAAGACGGATAGATTTTCAGGTTAGAATTTGCTATTAAAATTAAATAGACTTTCGTTACTATTAGAAGAAGGATAGACTTTTAGGTTTAATTAAAAGAAAAAAAGCCGGATAAATAAGAAGGTTAATTTTTAATTAAATTTTAATTTTAGTAAATAAAAAGGTGACCGTTTTAATTTAGTCGAAGTTGATTTTAATAATTAAAATTTAAAATTATTATAATCGTTCTTAAAGATAGGAATTTACTACCCTCCTATACCCCTATAAATAAAAGAAGGTATAGGAGGCTAAAATAGCTTTTAAAAGGGTGCGCGCGATATACGAGGGTTTATAACCTATAAAATAGATTACGAATAAAAGGAATAATAATAATATATTAAAAGAGAGATTTAATTATTAAAACTAAAGAAATCGCTAATTATATAATTAACGATAATAAAGAATAAAGGTTTATAAAGGAAGAGATTTTAAAATATAGTAATTTAAGCGATAAACGCCTAAAATCTTCTTATATACCCCTATAAATTTAAAAGAAAAAGGGAATTTAATTATATATAAATAAAAGGGTAAAATAAAGGTATTTCTATCTCCTTCCGGGTCCTCTATTAATTTCTATTAGTTTTAAATATTTTCGTTAGAGGGGGTTCGGGTAATTAGTAACTTTAATTCTAATATTTAACTAACGTCCTTTAACTTTCGGTTTGAAATAATTTACTTATTAGATTCTTTTACTCTTCCTTTTATTTCTTTAATTTTATTTCTTTAGGATCGGAATTAATTAATTAAAATACTCTTTAATAATTAGCTTCTTCTCTTCTTTAATTACTACCCTTTTTTAGCTTCTTTAAATTAATATTATTAAAAAGATAGACTTTTAGGTTACTATTAAAAGGATAGACTTTTAGGGTATTATTAAAATAAATAGACTTTTAAATTACTATTAAAATTAGGGTAGATTTTCGGTTACTATTAAAGATAAATAGATTTTCAAATTAGAATTTACTATTAAAATTAAATAAATTTTCGTTACTATTAAAAGAAAAATAAACTTTTAAATTTAATTAAAAGAAAGAAAGCCGGGTAAATAAGAAGGTTAATTTTTAATTAAACTTTAATTTTAGTAAATAAAAAAGTAACTATTTTAATTTGGTTAAAGTTAATTTTAATAATTAAGATTTAAAATTATTGTAATCGCTTTTAAAAATAGGAATTTACTACCCTCTTATACCCCCGTAGATAGAAGAAGGTATAGGAAATTAAAATAGCTTTTAAAAGGGTACGTACAATATACGAAGGTTTATAACCTATAAAATAGATTATAAATAAAAAGAATAATAATAATATATTAAGAGAGAAATTTAATTATTGAAGCTAGAGAGATCGTTAACTATATAGTTAGTAATAATAAAGAACGAAGGTTTATAAAGGAGGGGATTTTAAAATATAGCAGTCTAAATAATAAACGCTTAGAATCTTCTTATAATATATATTAATATATTTATCGATAAATTTTATTAATAACCTCCTTAATTTCTTCCCGGGGAATAAATTATATAATATTTACTTCGGATTTATTAATATTACTATTAATAGGATTATAATTTATACGGTTAAATATACCTATTTTCTTTAATTCTATTATATTAATACAGGTAAATAAAAAAAAATATTTAGGATATTTTTATTCGAGGGGGGTTTCGTTCGGGTCGTTAAAAATTAGTTATTTAAATCTATTAGAACCGGAACCTTAATTAAAACCTCGGCTAGAATTTCGGCTAGATCCTTAACTATAGTTTTTTAATTAACGCTTACTATTAAGTATTTAAAGTAGTTCGGGACTATATTAAGGGCCGTTTTATTGAAAACCGCTATATTGAAGGCCGCTATATTAAAGACCGCTATATTAAGGACCGCCCTACTAAAAATTATTATATTAGGGACCGCTATACGGATTGCTATACTTATTATATTAATTTAACTACTATATTAAAATTGACTATTATATTGAGGACCGCTATATAAATTACCGTATAAATTACTATATTAATTATATATATTATTATATTAATCCTATATATTGCTATATTAATTATATTGAATATTATTTTAATAAGGCTAATTAGGTTGGGGAAATTAACCTTAGGAACCTTAGTARGATCTTTATTAAAAATTATACGGTATACTACTATTATATATACTATTACTAGATTAGGTATAAATATTATATTGGGATTAGGTGCTAAATTGTAATTAGGTACTATAGGATTGTAATTGGGTTTTATTAATAAAATTAGTATTAAAAGTAATTTCGAGCCCTAATACCAAATAGTCATTATCTTCTTCCGCGTACTTATTATAATTAGTATAATTAATCTAACCTTTATTAGAATTTCTACTAATAGTACGAATAGAAATTAAATTAGGAGTAGCGGTTCTAATAGGTATAAGTAAACGAATATTAGTACGAGGAATTTATATATTAATAACGGTAGGTATAAATAATTTATTACTAATACGAATAGAAGTTATATTAATAATACTTTTAATAACGGTAGGTATAATTGAATTAGTTATAGTCGGTTATGTAAGGACTTCCTTCTATTTATTTTTAAAATTCCCTTATTACCTTAATTATTAAATTATAATTAATAAATTATTAAGTCCTATATTTAAAGAATCCTTAGTAATATTAGTAATACTCTAGGTATTTTATAGAAGGTTTATCGACTATTACCTTTAGAAGTAATATTGTCCCCGGGGTATATTATTTTAACCTCGACTTCGAAAAGCTTAGGGAAGAGGTATAATACCTTAATTTCGACCTTAAGGAGGAAGTATAGTACTTCTACTACTACGAAAACTTTAGGGAGGAGGTATAATATTATAAAAGGGTTGGGGGGGTATAGTACTTTAATTTCGATTGCGAAAACTTTAAGGAGGAAGTATAGTACTACGAAAGGGTTAAGGATTAAATTAGCTTTAAAAACCCTATCTATATTATATATTACTTATAAATTGCCTATATTATTATTAAATATTATAACGGCTATATAATATTATATTAAAAGGTTATTATTAATCCTAATTATCCTTTTAAAGGGGATTAGTTAATAAAGTCGTAGTAGATTTAATATAACGTCCTAACTATTTTATAAGTATAGTCCGATTACCGCCGCCAATATAGGGTTTTTATAACGATTAGGATTTAGTACTATAAATTATATCTTATTCGTATTATTATAATATTTATAGGACTTACCGGCGCTATTAATATATATACCCTAATTAATTATACGGGCGGTATTAATATATACACCTATTTAATTAATACTATAACTTATATATTATATTTACATATATTATTAAATTAAATAAAGAAAGCGGTCGAAGCTAGTAAAATCTAGGCGTATCCTATATAAGGGTATAATTTTAAAACTTAAATTTTAACCTCTCCCTTTTTCCTTCTTTAACTTTAATTATTTTATATATTTATATTTAACTATACAATACGGAATTATATAAGCTAGTATATTATAATATTTAATTAAAATTTATTTATATCTATTTAGGAAGGTATTATAATATTTTAATTTAAATTTAAGAACCCGATAAATTACTTCGCTAACTTCTAACCCCGAACGTTATTTCGTCGATATTACGAACCTAATATTTATTAAACCCGATATTCCTCTACCGATTACAACGAAAGTTAATTATTATAATTAATCCTACTAAGGATATACCTTCGGGCCGCCCTCTTATCTTTAATAATAATTAATAAACCGAATAACCCTATACTATTAATTATAATAATAATAATTATAATTATAACGACGAATCTTTATTCGAATAATAGGATAACGTCGAAGGAGACCCTAATTAGGAAGACGAAAACGACGCCTCTTTCTATATTAGAATTAATAATAAATCCTATATTAGAATTAATAATAAATC